>PVKA01022739.1:0-36652 GCA_004027165.1 Ctenomys sociabilis | reverse complement strand
CAGAAACAGGGTAACATATAACAATACATGCTACTTTTTTTTTGAGAGGAGGGACAGGGGATTGAACTCAGACCTTTGTGCTTGCCAGGGAAGCACTTATTCTACTAAGCCACCTCCCCGGCCCCAAAACTGGAGGTGTTTGTGAACAGAAGTGTTCATGAACCAAGGTACTAGTGTGTGTGTGCGTGTATTCCTTCTGCACAGGAAATCTTGGATTGAAGAATACACACAAAAATAGTTCATTATAACATGATTCTATTTCATAGGTACTGCACATCAAAATTTTTTAGATCATTCCATTAAATACTTAGGTACTGGGTTCTTTATCCATAACTGTAGTTCCCACTAGAAACTTCACATACATATTTAAATATTCCCCTAGAAAGCGTTTCATAGATTATAAACACAAATAATAAGCATTTTCAAGACATTGAGAATGTCTTTCCTGAAGGGTTGGACTAACCTTAATTCTTTCCAGTACTGGTGATTGAACCCAGGACCTTGTGCTTGCCAGGCAGGCACTTATGCCACTGTGCTATCTCCCTGGCCCTCCATTTACCTTCTTAGTGAATGCTATTTTCTGTCTTTACACAAATATTAATTTTAAAAATTATTCTCAATGCTGTTTTAATTGACACCTCAAGTTACTGGTGAGAATGAACCAATTTTTACATTTATTAACCAAGCTTCTTCTGTAAATTATAATCAGTGAGCATTTTTTAAAGAATATTATGCTGTTCTTATGAATTTGTGAACGCATATTCTATCTGAATGTAATCCCCCTGTATTTTTCAGTATTATTGTCTTTTATAAATCATCTAACACTTTTTTCTATGATTTCTTTCATCATTCTATTCTAATAAACTTTTAAAAAATCTTTTATTTATGTATTTGGTACTCTCACTACACAGCTCACACTTGTAGTGATCCTCCTGGCTCAGCGTCCCCAGACCCGGGATTACTGTCACCATGCTCATAAACTTTTTATTTTAGATAATTTTAGATTTATAAAAAAGTTCCAAAGACAGTACAGACAGTAGCCACACACACACTTCACCAGCTTTCTGTAAAGTTAATACAGCATCTTCTATAGCCAGGGTAGCTTTGTCAAAGCTAGACCAATGGATTTCATCCACCTTCCTAGTCTCCTTACAAGTAGTTCACTGCGTGATCACATGGTATACTCAGTCATCACAGTCTCTGGTCTCCCCTGGTCTGTGATGGTTGCTTGTTCTGTATTTTTCAGGTTCTTGAGATATTTAAGGAATAACAGCAAGACAACCCATAAAATATCTATTTTTCTCATGAAATGTCTTTAAATCTGTTTAATCTGGTACTGTCTCAAGATGAGACTGTAGTTATGATTTTGGGGAACTAAATCCTGTGAGGTTCTCTTCTCAATACTTCCCTCAGTGTATATTACATCAAAATGACATCATGGGGGACGTGGATCTTGATTACCTGCTAAAGTACTACCACTTACTTCTACCCTCAATAAAATATTAATAAATGCAGATAATCACTATTTAGAAGTTTTAAGTTAAAATATCTAAAAGGTGACTATATGTTTTTTAAATTAAATTCATTTTTGTATCGTTAAAAATATTTACCCATATTAACGATTTCTCTTCCTTTTTTTTTGGTAGAACCGGGGATTGAACTCAGGTCCTTGCACTTTCTCTTTGATTCCTTGATCAACTGTGCGCACCACATAAGAGCAATCGATCACAGGCTCGGAAGTGGATAACTCCAGAAGACAGAGTTAGGAACAAGGCCCATTTGAGGGAGAACTAGGAGGGTCTAAAGAAGAATTTTCCCTTTAGGAAATGCTGCATCACTGACATCATTCATCGTGCCAATCTGTGAGGACATGGACAAGTAATATTTTCAACGTGCATTTCAAGTCTACTATTGATCAGGCATTATGTTGGCCAAAGACATGAGTATATGCAGTCCCTCCTCTCTCAAGATATTCACATTCTAACAGGAAACAGACACAATAACAAAAACACATGTAAGAAGTGTGGGTTTAGACTCCTAAAGGCAGGGGCTTACCCAGGCTCCTTGGATAAGAGTATGACCCTTTTCCTCCAACATGCAATCCCACGTACACACAGAATCTGCATTTTACTTTAGGGGATTCAAACCAATTATACAAAGTGCTAAGCAGTAGTAAAGAAGAAGTAACATCTGGGGCCAGGGAGATAGCTCAGTAGAATAAGGGTCTGAGTTTAATCCTGGGTTCTGGGGAATTGAAAAAAAAAAGAATTGGCCTTTGAAGAGAATCTCCGAGGCAATGAAAGGGACTTAGGCCATTCAGGGAAGAACAATATGAAGACAGGTGCTGGCTGCACTAACCACTATACATCTACTGTCTCTAACCCAGCCCCTTAAATGTTTATTGAAGGAAGGAACCAACCATATTTGAATATCTAAAACCTGTGAGGTCACTGGTTGGGTTTGTTGCATGCTAGGATCAAAGAGTTAACAAACCCTTTTCCTTTGCTGCTTAACTCTGACCTTTAGTTTAACCACCTAGTTTTGTTACCCTGGAAACCAGGTAAGATCAGAGGCATCAAATATATTGCTAGGCAACACTGCTTACAGTACAAATGCTCCCCGACTGGTAAATTGCATCTGGACTGTAAAGAATAAAGGATGGGCTGTAAGCACCTGGTAAAAACCCCATGTTCTGTGCTTTCCTGAATGCACTCTCTCTCATGGGCAGCTCAAGAAACTGCTGCTAGAGAATTGTTACTAGAAACACTGCTGAGAACCTGAGGCTTCCTGTAAGCCAGGACAGCCATAAAGCCTTCCTAATGCAGATCTTGGGCTTTGAAAATGGAATCATGTCACACAGGGAGACAAGAGTCCCCTGGTGAGGATATAAATGGGTAGGAACTCCTGCAGGGACCCTCCCAGGAGGACTTCTTTGTGCTCCCCAGCTGGCAAGTTGAGACTTGTAGTCTTTTACATCTGAATGTGTAGGTAAGTTCATGAAGACCCCTGGAGAACATTCATTCCTTCCTCAATGCCTAAGACTTTGAGGGATAAGAATTACCATCCTTCTGTGCAGGAGGAGATGAGCGAGGCTCAGGTGTGCCACATCATCTGCTCAAGTTCACGGACTCAGAGGTGTGTAGGGAGGCCAGGATCTTAATCTTAACCTAGGTTAAGATCCTGACTCCAAAACTAAACTCTCTCCTTAGGAATGTACTCCATCCCCTAGTGACTCAGGAGGGAAGACTGGGCAGATGGGATGGTGGCAAAACAGTGTGCCACACCGGGCACTAAGTGGTGGCCCTCGAAAGGAGTGGGATGCACTGGAGCATCGGAAAGGGAGGCATCCGATTAAAGTATTGTTTTAAGACAGGGTCATACTACATAGTTCTCAGAATCTTTACAAGAGGTAGAATAAGAATGCGGACTAAAGAGGTCTGAGACTCTTCTCCATCATTAAGGTTCTCTATCTCCTGACATTCTGCACCTAGGGCCCATAAACAGCCCCCTTAATACACTATAAAAGACAGCAACATCAAAATCCCATGCATGACTAAAGAAATGAATATGCCTTTACAGAGACCTGAGAGAACTGATGCACACTAACATAAAATATTCCAAACTTACCCTGACTCCATTTCACAATGAATAAAACCTATAATACATTTTTTTGTACCAGGAATTAAACTCAGGATCTCATGCTTGCCAGGCAAGCACTGTTCTACTGAGCTATATCCCTGGTCCTGTAATACATCTTTTAACCAGCTATGTAAGACATCAGGAATAAGAGAACCTAACTTGCAAGTGAATGCAAAGATAAAAAATTTCACAGCACAAAGAAATTTTTCCAATGTTTAAAAAACATGAAACCTTTAAGAACAAAAGATGTATTTTAATCCCAGCTATACTGTAAGTATATCTATCTGAAACCCTGGAAAGTGTCCTTTTGATACGATGTACTTCCCAAGAGAACTTTCAAAACAAAGCAGATACCACTGGAGGCTGAAGCAGGCGGATCTGTTGAGTTCAAGGCCAGCCTGGGCTACATGGGGAGTTCAAGGTCATCCTGAACTGCATTGCATAGACCTTGTCTCAAACAAACAAACTGTTAAGTTATATTTAATGCATCAAGAGTATACCTTTTGAGAAATAGTAACTATAACATACAATCTTAATGCTATTCACTGCTGCTATTTTATTTGATATTCAAACATATACCTGTACATGCGCTTATATAGCAGCACAATTCACAATAGCTAGATCTTGGAAAAGGTGCATATGTTTATTAGCAGATGAAAGGACAGTGAAAATGTGGTATTTACACCACATAATAAATGCTATTTGAGCCTGTTTCCGACTTGCGGAGGCAGCCTGAGTGTCAGGGAGACCTCAAAGTTAGGATTTGCCTTTGCACACCTGAGGCTGCCTGTGGTGGCTCTGCAGCTATCATCAAAGCCACAGAACGAAGATAGTGAGTTACACCACACAAACACTATGGGTACTGCTTGGATTACCATTAGAAAAAGAGAAAGAAGTCCAGAGGCTCACGAATGTTTAAAGAAGGCAAAAAAATAAATAAATAAATAAATAAATAAATTGGCCTGAAGGCTAAGCTCTACCACAAACAGTACCATGCGGAGAAAATACAGATGAAGAAGACTCTGAAGACACAGGAACCAGCCAATAGCGCAGGGGATTAAAGCACCTATAAGCAATTCGATCCCCAGAGCATGCACAGCAGCCCTGGGCACTGAGATAGCATTTGAGACTGGGTGTGGTGGTGCACCCCTGTAATCCCAGCTCTTGGGTATCATAAGCAGGCAGATCACTACGAATCCAATCTAGTACTGAGACACTGAACACCAGAACCATAAAATAAATAAATAAATAAATAAATAAATAAATAAATGCACGAAAGAGAAATACCAAACAAAAGAATGATGAGAAAACTCCACAAGGAACAGTTCCTGCCTACCTGGTGGACAGAGAAGAACGGTCTTGTGCAAGAGTACTTGCCAACATGATTAAACAAAAATGAAAAGGCGGGAAAATGGAAAGTTTCTCTACCCAAAGCTGCCCAAGAAGAAACAGAAGTATTAAAAGTTATTCAAACTGGAAAGAGAAAAAAGAAGGCATGGAAGAGGATGTTTGCTAAAGTCTGCTTTGTTAGAGATGATCACTTTACAAGAAAATCACCTAAACATGAAAGATTCATTAGGCCAATGGGCTTATGCTTTAAGGCCCATTTTGCCTGAAAACTCCTTTTGCCTGCCAATACTTTGAGTAAAAAAGAATCCTTCATCACGACTGTATACAACTTTGGGTGTTATTACCAAAGGAACAGTGATTGAGGTGAACGTGAGCGAGTTGGGCCTTCTGACACAAGGAGACAAGGCTATTTGGGGTAAACATGCCCAGGTGACCAACAGTCCTGAAAATGATGGATGCATCAGTGCAGTCTTACTAGTTTGAGAGATGTTTCACGCAGTAACTTCTTACACTTATTGAAGACTGCAGACCAATCAGGAAAACCATAACTTGAATACTGAACAACTGTCATGACTGTATTCATCAAGAAAACTATCAATTTTTAAAAACAATAAAATGGCCCAGTTTTACAAACTGGTCTTTTATTAGGGGTCTGCTAAGAGCTTACATGTTAGTGAGATTAAACCATTTGAAAAAGCAAACAAGTCTGCGTTAAAGAGTGGGTACTCAGCGACATAGATTTCGCATTTCTAAAAAGCCCCCAGTATTTAAAGTCAGTACAAACTTAATTTAGGAGTGTATGGCTGGGAAATTTGCTGAAGCTCTTCTACCCCACCATTTATCATCAGTCCTAAAAAAAGTAATTTAAGTTTATTCTCAATATAGTCTATTTATAATACTTTAAGAATGCTACTAGAAGTTTACTTAAATTCCAACTTAGTTGCACTGATGCCCTGAATGGAAACTTTACTTGCAGTTAAATAACCTAAGAAGGTTATATGTTAGGTGCGCATCTCAAGTTTTATGATCTAAAATAAATGGTCATGGCTTTAAAAAATAAATAAAAATAAATGCTATTTGAGAATATGATATTAAGTGAAATAAGTCAGACGCACAAGCTTTCTTATCCCATGGTTTGTCTTATATGAGAAACTATTCAGAGAGGAAAAAGAGGGAGTACAAAATAAAAGATAGCCTAAAAAAAAGGGGGGAGTTCAAATAATTCCCCAAGTTATCTATTGCTCCAAAAACATTTTGATATATGCTAATTTGTTTCTTTTAGTGTGCTAGTTTTTGTTAACTGAAAAGAAAGTTTTATTCTTTTGTTTTATGTTTGTTTCCATTTCGCAAGACTTTGACTATGACTTATACTAACAGTTGACAATTCTTTAAGATCACGGTACACAGTACATTAATTATTGCTATTCTTTACTATATTCTGAAGCACAGAAGAACGCGGTTTTGGGCTTTCTTTATTCACATCTACTTGTATAACATTAAAATAATAAATTGAAAATTGAAAAAGAGTATGTCTGTAATTTTTAAACCAGCCATTAATCGGTGAAAATAACAGTAACATACAGCTTCTATGGACTGAGTGTTAATGACCTTAGGAACAACAAATATCAAAAGCTCAAAATACAGCTGCTGAAATTTAATTTTTTTAAGCATTTATTTACTTATTTGGTATAAGGTCTCGCTATGCAGCTCAGACTCCTGTCTCAGCCTCCCCAGCCCTAGGACTACAAGATGCACCACCACGCCTGGTTGTGGTGGCCGGCACAGCATGTGGTACCAGGGATCAAACCTGGGTTCTTGTATTTGCCAGGCAGGAGCCTAAATTGCTGAGCTATCTTCCCAGCCTTGGCTGCTGAAATTTAAGATAAACCAAGGTAACATTCTCTAACCAATAGACCACAAATCCCATAAAACTAGCACTGTCCTTTAATTCTGTCATATACATGGTACGATTAGGCCCATAAAAGCACTGTAATTTCATTCTAAAAGTTTGCACAATATTGTCAATGGTCAGGTTCTGCACTTTCTGGGGGGCAGGGCGGTGCCAGTTATTGGGCATAGGACCCAGGGCTATGCTAAGCATGTGCTCTAGGGCTGAGCTGCTCCCCAGTTCTGCACCCTTTTTAATCTCTTTGTTTGGTTTCATTAAAACAAAGTAATTATAAGACTACAATGACAGCTGACCTGCCAAATAGTTCAGTTAAGGGGTCTGATATTCTGGTACTTCACATTTCCATGAAGGTAACCCTGCTGGTCCCCCAGAGTTTCAGCATTTCCATGAGCTCCTGCTAACACAGGAAGAACAGGATGGACTGACTCAGAGACCTCAGAAGAACGTTCACTCCTGCCCAACAGCCTGAAAGCCAAAGGCCTGGGTTTGAAAATTGATTTGGCCAACTAACAGTTTTCCAGCTGGACATGAGTGTACTGCAAGAAAACACAACAAACTATTAACGTGCTGGCTAATTGGTCCCTTCCTCCCTCCCTCCCTTTCTGGAACTAGAAATTGAACTTAGGACCTCACTTGCCGCTGAGCTGACCGGACCCCTAGCCCCACTTAGCTGTGCCTGAGGCTACTCACAGAGGAGTAACTTTCACTGTTAAAGACTGAACTATGAAAAAAAAAAAAAAAAAGACTATGCCCTGTGTAGTCTCAAAAAGAGCAAAATCAAAAATTGAACACATTCATACAAATTTTATAGAAAAAGTTTGTGGATCTGGTAAAACTGTATATTGGAAAACTGTTTTATAAAGAAACAAGGCATTATTTACTTTCAGAAGAGCAAAACAAATTGACTGAGGATGTGTGATCCTTTAAAGCAAAAGGGTTGCTAAAATCAACAGACTACATGTGCTAGTGCTAGGTGCTAAACAGCACTACAAGCCTTCCTGGGTCCTGGTGTCTTCTGTATCTATTTCTACAGTTTGTTTGACAAGAACCTTTCTCTCTTTAAAAAAAAAAAAAAAAAGGAGGAGGAAGAAGAAATGGTAACAAATTTAGCCCTGTGCTATCCAAATAGTCAAGAATGTCAGAAATTCAAACTACAACTTTATGAGACTCACTGATTAGAGGAATTTCATGCTACTAACACTGAAAGGTTTATCTAATCCAACTTTTCCATTTTATAGATAAAAAAACTGAGGCCCATAAAATTAAAGTAGCTTATTTCTAGCTAGTAGTAAGTAAATCTGAATTCTGTGCCACGTCCACTTGGGGATCTCCCAGGGGATCTGTCAACATAGTCCGAGGCTGTAAGTCTCTTCCTGAGAAAGACGCTTACAATCAGCTGATGCGATGCTGATGCTTGTACAAGCTCTTCTTCCTTTGGCTTTTTTCCCACTTAAAGGGTACCACAGTTCTCCTTCCCACTTCCATATGCAGCAATAGGTAACCAGGGAAAAGTGAGAAGATGCACAGGTCACCACACCATCTATGTGAGAAAGACTAGAGGAAGCAACCTCTCCACAGTCTGAAGCATGATACCCAAGAAGGAGATGACAGCAAGGCCGGCAGCCACATCCTAAGTATGTGTCCACCTGTTCAAGACACTTCTCTAGTCCAGACACAGGGTCCTGCCAAGAAAAGCTCCCAGGTGAGCCTTGCCAGAACGAGTCAAGGACCAAGCACAGCTTATCACCTCAGAGAGGGGATTTAGTTTTCTGATATGTATATATAGACTGTGTCAATCAGATCATTTGAAGCCTGAACTAGATTATTTGCTGCTTTTCTAAAAAAAACACTTTGAAAGGAGGACAGGAGTCCATAACGAGCTGGTTGAGCATTTACTCTTCCATGCTACATTCCTTAACTCAATTGACAAATTTGGAAAAGAGGCCTACAAGAAGCTGAAACGACACGAATATGGGTACAAGCTACTACATGGTAAAGCTGAAGTGAAAACACAGGTCCCCCCCCACACACACACACTCTCTGGCCTATACACTCCAGGGCCTCCCAACGCTCTGGCTATGCAGAATAAAGGAAGCTGTTCTCAGTGTTGGCTTTCATTCTCTTCCACAGTAACTCCACGGTGATGTCAAGGATTGACTGAAACAGAAGGTATAATTCCTGAACAGGAATCCCAGGCATGTACCCTATACTCTCATCCTTTTCTGTGGGGGACCACCTGAGCAGCTCTCCTTGAAAGAAGAGCGACTGTCTCCATTTTGACTGAGTCTGATCCCATTTCCTCATATTGTTATGTACAGAGCTGGCTAGGACTTCTTTATCCTTCAATTGGCCTTAAGCAATGTGTACTGACTGGTCTAGCTGAGGTGCTGGTGATAGTCTTTGAAGGTGGCATGCATGTTTCCCTGGTAAGCCTGCTGCTCCTTCACGTGAGCCGGGTGGAGACAGGATGGTAGAGCTAATGCTCCGCGCTGCCAGCTGGGATCGAGCCTTGAGATAGAGGCTATGACTTCCTGGGGCTTGAAAGACTACATCAAAGCTGAAGCACCAGACTTCCCAAAACATTAAATACTATATAATGCAGATTACTCTCTGCATATCCTCTCTGCATATGGTAGAGGTAAATGTAGGCCACCCACCTAGCTCAGCTCACAGTAGTCACCTACTTCCCACAATTCTTAGTCAATCCTCAAGCCATTCCCTCACTGAATAAAAACCAGGTGAGGCCCTGGGTCGCTCTCTTGGTTCTGGAAAGCCATGTCATGGCAGGACTTAGAGCCCCTCGACTCCCCGATGATTAAAAATATAATTTAGTGTTCTCATTTTCACCGTGGCTGCATGGAAAGTGGTAGACTGTAATCAACTTGATGGGATTCCAATAACATAACTTTGGGATTACAAATATTGGTTTCTTGGACTGAAACAAGGACCAGGAAGTGTCTCCTACACTTTTCCAGTGAAATATGAACACCAGTTGATAAAGAAAGAACTACTGTTCCTTCCTAGAAAGGTAGTGGGAAATATTGTTACACAGAATGTAACATGCTCCATCTGTTCACTTTCTGCTCGCCTCATTGTTGGATAGGAGTGAGCGTTTCAGAAGTTTCAGCTGAGAATTAAGCCAAAGGCTGAAATAGGCTCCAAGGAGGACGAGGTTTGTGGTTATACAGCGAGGCTGGGATCCCTTTGACCTCTCCTCGGGGACAAGTAGAGTAGGCCTGTCCCCAAGTGCACACTCTGGGGCAACTTGAACTAAGATGCTCCTCTCTCCTCCATTTAAAGTCACATCATTCCCTGTTCATGATAATCATTCTGATAATGCTGCTTCCTAAGCCTCCCAAAACACGAGTGTAATCTGGGCCATCTCGTCTACCTGGAGTACAGCCAAGAATCAGAGAGCACACAAGGAAGCCCAAAGGAAGCCCTGAATAAATACACCAGAGTCTAGGCCACTTGGCCCAGGAAACACTGATTGGGAGCTCATCATTCATCAGGCACTGTGCCCTTACACTCATGACAGTGACATAAGGATTAAAACTGTCACAGTAGTTACCATGTATTGAATACTTGCTACCAGGCACTGCTATTAACACTTAAGCCCATCTCCCAAAACTGCTAGGAGATGAGTCATACTATTACATTATCTCCATAAGGAAATCAAGGCACAGCGCAAGTCAGTAAGTTCCTACAATTGCACAACTAGGAAGCTGTAGGTGGAAATGCACTGTGGCCTCTAAGCCTATGCACCAGCCACTACCATGCCCTGTGCTCGCAACAGAGTGGGAATGAAGAACACAGACATTAGGAAGACTATCCCTACCTGTGGGGTCACTGTTTAATTATGGAGACAGGCAAAAATAAACCTCAGCAGAGCATCCTACACCAGCCAGGTCCATGGGAGGCTTCTGGTAGCACTGGTGGGGAGCCAGAGAGGGAGATGTGGGGTGGGGTGCATCAGAAGGGGCAGGTGAGGAAAAGCAGGAAAAAGACTGTGGGACTACTCCACACTGACCACCGGAGCTGCAGGTAGAACAGAAGCAACAACCTGTGAGAGTACCCGAGGTGCGTAGGAGCGGGCTGGGAACTAGGGGAGAGAATATGAACAAAGCCTACTAAGGACTTCAAGGCTACAAATGACAAGGGAATAAAGCAGACACACCAGCTTAAATTTGGCATGGTTTCTCTTATATGAGAAATCCACAATATAAATAAATTGAAGAACAAAAGATAACAGGAAAAGGGAGAGAAACCTTCCTGCTAAAAGGAAGGAAACCAAGAGATGAAGGAGGGGGGCAATGGATCAAAGGAGGGCAAAGTGAGAAGGCTAAGCAGATGCAGAGCCATGGCTCTGTGGTGAGTGAGAGGCCAGCAGCACCAGCCAGGGCAGTGGCACCAGTGCGTAGAGGAAAGCGAGCCCATGACCCAAAGGAAGTTGCCAAAATAGCTGGTGACCATCTCTGGGGAGAGACAGGGAGCAACACCAGGTCTCCACCTTGAGGACACAGGGAGAGGGATGGTGTTATCGAGACAAAAGACACTGAAGGAGGAGGAGGGTTTGCGTTCCACGAAGCTTCAATTCAGAGCACTTGTCTCAGGAAACCGATGCAGGCTGAGGTCTAAATTCTTTCTTTAAATACTGTCAGCAGCCATAAGGTTTTCATTTGTCTTTCCAGCCCAGGAGTGATTTGAAGTTGAAATTCAGGGAGTAGAGTTTGTACCAAAGAAAGAAAAATCTTTAAAAAAAAGGAAGAAGAATCAGACAGGAGGATGACAGAAGACAAAAAGCAATTCAAAAGCCAATGTGGGGATGCAAAGAAGATAGCAAAGTCCTGCCTGCCTCAGTAATCACAGCACAACTGTCACAGTAGTTACCATGTACTGAATACTTGCTATGTATCAGGCACTGCTGTTAACACTTAAGCCCATCTCCCAAAACCACTAGGAGATGAGTCACACTGTTACTCACATTATCTCAATAAGGAAATCAAGGCACAGAGCAAGTCAGTTAGTTCCTACAATTGCACAACTAGGAAGCTGTGGGTGGAAATGCACTATGGCCTCTGAGCCTATGCACCAGGCTACAAGCTTAACCTAATCACTGAGAAAAGGTTAATTTGTGCGCTGTATGCTCTTGTTTTAATAAGAGCAGGAAATAGGAAATGGATTTTAGAAAGGTGCTGAGAGAAACAGCTCAGATCAAAATTCCTGTTGCATAAGCTTCTATGGGGCAGAAAATTCACTTAGACAGAAACTCAGTCACCATCATAACAGACAAAACACCAGAGGGAGACCCTGTGTCTTTCTAGGAACAGAGGTCCTGGTGAGGGGCCCGGGACCCTCATCCAAGCCAGCCTTCACCACTCAACCACAGCCGCCCAGGTCACCTTGAGAATAGATCCATCCTCTCATTGGTGAGGCTGGTAGTTGATTTTGGTCAAAGACACATTTAAGGCCATACACTCAAAGGCCATCTACACTGTTCCATCTGTAATTACTTTGAAAGTCCTGATAAAGATAAAAGCCAGGGCCAGGCACAGACTCAACCAGTTCCAAACGCATCCTTACCTGTCCTTGATTAGGACTTCGCCGCAGCACTGGCAATAAAATGTGTAGCACGCTTGGGCTCCGGAGCTTTGGTGAAAGACTGAAATCAGTTCTAAAAGAAAAATCAATGAAATTGCAAATCTCAGAGGTTTGGAAGAAACACAGTGACATACCTAAAAGGTTTACTAGTCCCAGTAACTTGCCATCAATACACACTAGCTATGGTTTACCCAGAAATATACATTTAATTAGTATTATCAGATGACTCAATCAGAAGCAAATGTGTTTTCAAAGACAGATTTTGCTAACTGCTTCATGGCTAGGAAGTGCCCCATCCCATGGAGAATAGGAACGCTCTTCCTCCCATTCTACAAATGAGGCTTAGGACAAAGGGTGGGTGCGGAGGGCCCACCTCCTTCACGTCCCCCTAACTACCCTGGCCTTCTCCAGCCCTAGCTTTCCTCTGCTCCCATCTCACTGCACAGCCTGTCAGCAGCATGACTGCGGGTAAACAGAGCTCCTAAAATGTAAATTTAATCTGGCTTTAACAAGGCTTATGTCCACCTTGGCACATTACCAACATACACAAACAAAATGGATCTCCAGGTGCTGGGAACAGGACAGCTCCTAGAAGAACCTGATCTTCCAAAGGGAAGATTCAATTTCTCACAAAAGGAGTGAGAAAATGTTAAAAGCCATGGAAGAAAGACATATCTCCTATACTATGTGAAACGGCAGCATAAGCAGACTGAATTTATGTTATTTCATTTACGAAAAAAAAATTTTCATTTAAATGAAAACATTAGCCTGGGAAGATGACTCAGTAGAATAAGGGCTTTCCTGGCAAGCACAAGGGCCTGAGTTCAGTCCCCAGTTCTGCCAAAAAAAAAAAAAAAAAAGAAAAGATTAAAATATTGTCTTTATCTGAAGAAATGAGATTGTAGCCATTAAAAGCAAGCAATCCAAATTTGATTTGTATTGCTTTATGTGTATTTTAAGGATCAAAACACTGATGCAAGAAACTCAAAGCCTTTGCAATTAAAAAATTCTGTAGCTGAATTTCTAAAGGGTGCTCATAAATTCCTATGGCATCCAGGTAAAACAGAGGATTTCTATTTAACGGTGAGCAGATAAAAAGGACACCCAGGTGAGACACCCAAAATGTTTTCAGAACTAATACACCAATTTTCAATGAAACACTACCCTCTGCTGGCTAATGGGTCAGGTTTAAAAGCCAGAACTTCCTAATAACCAAGGAATCCTGGAAGAGCAATGCGCTGTGACTACATCCAAAGCTGGCAGTAGAGCTACTGTAACCGTTCCTATTTCAGGGCTTATGATAGGGCTTATGCTACACTCACACTAGTGTACATGTGACATCTAGTGTGGCAGACCTTCGGAGGGAGTTCCTGTAGTTGGAAAGTCTAACTTTGGGATGGGTGTGGTGGCACACACCTGTGATCCCAGCACTAGGAAGACCAGCAGGAAGATCACTGGGGTCTGAGGCCAGCCTGGGCTACAAAGTAAGCTCAAGTGTAGTCTAAACTGTAGAGTGAGAATCTGCCTAAAAAAAAAAAAAGTCGACTTTACAAAAAATAAAGAACAAAGCCCTGAAACACACTGAATGTTAAGTTTCAAAAGTCACTTCCTACCACACAGTTTGATTCAAGTCCTCATCAGCATTCAACTCCCTAATATTTATTCATACAGCAAATATTTATTCTCCACCTATTATATGAAGAGCAGTAAAGCAATTAAGTGTCGAGGAATCTACTTTGCATATACTTTCATGCACCATGGAACAAGACTTTGAAAGTTTTCCATTTCTGATTTTTGAGCAAAATGTTTCAAAAGCGTAAAGAAATAAGAGACCATTGAGCACAAACAATGGCCTTGCTACCTAGCACATGGCAGCCCATTTAGTTGCCCTAAACGGTATATTTGTTGATTTAAAATACAGGTATGCAACAACCAAGCATCATGACCCTCGAGGTCAGCATTCCTCTACCTTTAAAACCACAACCCCAGAAACCACTGCAGCTCCCATGCCCACCTCTCCCCAATTTCCAGGCTCAACACAAAATTTCTACTGAGGTTAATGTTTATAAACGGAAAGGTGATGACAAAGATCCCAGCTCCCACAGCCTCTTCCCAACGCAGCATTTCCTCAGCCCACCTTAAGGGCCTTCGGGGAGTTTGTTCTCTTCTTTCCATCCTGGTGACCTCATCCTTTTTTCATGATTACTCCAATTGTCACTCTCAGTGTTTATCCTAGGCCACTTCAGGTCCATGACACTTCTTTTCCCTGTCTCCTGTTCCCACAGCCAACTGTGGGATGTAGACTAGCTATTCACAAATTCAGAACTTCAGCAAAAATTACTCTTAGGCAAAAAGTAATAAAATGCTACTTATCTTCTTTCCTTTCAAAAGCCAGGAAACTGTTCAACATCTCCTAAATTCTGTCAGGAAATCCTGTTTATCCCATTTCAGGCTCCATGAGCTTAGATTGAAAGACTTACAGAAGCAGCAAGGGACCCTCATAATGGTTCTCAAAGATGTATCACAACAATTATGTATTAGGCTTTTATGATCTCTGATCCCCTTCTTATTTTAATCTACCAAAGCATTATTATTTACACTGTAAGAGATTCAATAGGCCAATAAATATATTCAATAATCACAAGCTCTCACACAATTTCCCACGGCTTAACCAATATACAATTTGCATTGTTTTACAATTATAAAATACTGCAACTGTAACAGGCATAGTGACAATCCAAGTGAAGTTGTGGCCCATTGCACTTAACTTTGGGATATGTATCACTGTCTTACTCTGAATAGTGCCCCCAAGGACACAGCTGTATTCAGGGTCTGCCACCTCCTCAGAACAACCTTCGCACCTTCCCACCCTTGGCTCCACCCTAAGCCACTCCAGTAGTCTCTTATCCAGTTGTACTATACCCACAGCACTTCTCAGACAGTAATTAAACTGATCTGGTCAGCAGAATGTAGGCATCTTGAGAATAGAGACCTTCCCTAGCTCGTTCCTGTCTGTATACCCAGCATCTAGATCAGTGTCTCTAGCATGAAGCACGAAGGAAACTGGTTGCTGAATGAATGAACTTCTATGCAATGCTTTAAAATCAACTAGGATTCACAAAATTGCCATCTAAAATTGAGATCCTAACCGTGAGCCGAAAAATTGTACAATTAAACACACAAAAGAGAGGGTACAGAAGTCTCTGTTCAGTTTTGCCATAACCTTTATTTAAAAAGAAAGTCCATTTTAAAAACAATACTAAAAAGAACGAAGCACACAGGTGCTAACCGGCAGAGCTGACAAAGACCCTGGACCCTGCCAACCTTCCAGCTCCTCCAGACCACGTAGGAGCAGTCTTTTCACCAGGGAGAAGCTCAATTAAAGCCAAAAATTACCTTTGATTTGCATTTAAAAAGAAAATGCAGGACAGAAGCGCTGCTCTTACTCACTGGTGCCGGACTCCGCCTGCGCCTGCAGCCGCAGGTGCAGCCCATCCCCGGCGACGTACCGCAGCCCGCGGCAGGAGGAAGGCGCAAGGGTGACCTCTGCTGGCAGCGCGACCTCGGTGCAGCCCCCGGGGGAGACCGCGCGGAGAGAGGCGGGCCGCACGGTAACGTCCAGGGGCAGTCCTCCTTCTTCTGGCTCTCTGACAATTAAAAGTAAAACTCACATTAGTTCTCTTTCATGAAAACCTCAGTGAATGCGGATCTGGTCAGAGAAACTTTCACGTCACATCAGGAAAGTCCTGCAAGTCAGTTTGATTCTAGCGTCAGAAGCCAGATTAATGGCACAGTAAGTCAGCAAAGTTTTAGGTTTTTTTTTTTTTGGCACACCCAGGATTGAAAGCAGGCCCTTGCACTTGCCAGGGAAGGGCTTATTCCACTGAGCCATCTCCCCAGCCCCCAATAAAGTACTGTTAACTGACATACGGGATTTTGGTAAGGAAACCAGAATTAGGCAAAATAAAAGATACAGGAGAAAAACTTTCACAGGGACTGGGGTTCAATTCCTGGCATGCCATGGCGCCTGAGATGGAGACTGAGACTGGATGTGGTGGGGCGTGCCTGCAATCCCAGTGCCTGGGAGGCTGAAACAGGAGAATCACTAGGAGTCCGATCTGTGTAGTGGGACCCTGTAGACCCTGTACTAAATACATTTTAAAAAAGAAAAGAAAAACTTTCATGTCATGTTTAAGAAAAGCACAGTGACATATAATCACCAAGTGTGGATCCTGTACTAATTCCAGTCACGGGAAGCCGAGTTCAGACTCCAAGAGTAAGCTGCGGGCCTCTCCAACAGGCTCCAAAGGCAGAGGGGAGCGGGGGCATGCAGGGCACTCGCTACTAACCCAGGAAGGGGCGGGGGACGTGCAGAAATGACCCTGGTGAGAGGCGACACGCTGAGCATTGTGACAGAAGCGCAAAGCTCTGCGGCTTCCTCCTTTGGGTCATGTTTTTGGTGCTGGAAATTAAACACAGGACCCCAGGACACTAAACGCAGCTGTTCTATACCGCTGAACTACACGGTGGTACTGTGGCCCCCCTGAAATGCAGACGGCAAGCTACACAATTCCTGTAAGCGCAAACAGCAGTCCTCTGCCTCGGTCCACGTCTTCTAAGGACTCAAGCGGGCAGGCCACGCGCTTGCCTAAGAATCTCAGCCAGGCCTCCAACTCTACCTTAGTCTAGGCTACTTCCTGGCAGTCCTTTAGCAAAGCATGTGTGTCTGCACTTCGGTGGTGACACAGAATATCAGAAGACCGTATTTTTTTTTTTAAGAGAGCTCCATACTCTTGAATCGACACAGGGCAGACATCTAAAAGGGGAGGGAAGCACAGTGGACAGGGAAGTGAGGAACCATGCAGGTCCCCTGAAGGTCCACCCCACACGTGAGCAGGGCATTTGCACTGGGGGTGGGAAGGCGGCTCGGCGTGTGTTTTCCAGGGCTTTCTTGGCTCCAGCTGCCTTTGGGAAATATAGTCCCTTGGGACCTACGCAGAGCGCTTCAGAGATTCCCGGCACATACAGAACCTAGATGCTCGAGTTCCTAACATAAAACAGCACAGTACTTGCAAGTGACCTATGCGCAATCTCCCCTAAGCTTTAAACTGTCTCTATACTACTTAGTGCCTGATACAAAGTTAATGCTACGTACATAGTTGTTATTCTACCGGGGATGCGGATAAGAGAAAGTCTGTGCACGTTTAGCAGAGATGCAATTTTCTTCTGAGCAGTTTTAACCGGCAGATGCGGAGCTCAAGTGTTTGGACAGCCACTTTACCACTGCTAGCTGGCCTAAATAAGACACTGCAGAGACACAGTACACCTCTTCATCTTATAGACACCACCCTCATCCCGGGAGCCTCACCCTCAGGGCTGCATCTAAACCTAATTACCTAGCAAAGGCCCTGCCTCCCAGCAGTGTTACCTGGAGGGCTTGGGGCAATGGTGGCGAACCTGTGGCCCATACAGCCGGCTGACTGCACCACCACTGGCTTTGGGACTGAACATAGGAATTTCTTGAAGATACAAACGTTCATCTTAAGGTAGGGTCCACGCAGATGCTTGGGTATCAGTAATGAGAGGGGAGAGAGGAAGCAGCAAAGGATGCCAAAGGAAATCCAGTTGCCTGGAAGGAACTCAAGAGGGAAATAAAAGTCATAGGGTTAGTGAGGGCCAAGAATCGCATCTCATCGCATCTACATTAAAAATATACAAAGACAAAGGGAGAAAATGGACGCTATGGCAGTGGACTGGACTTAAAAACATCTGAGTGTGAACCTCTGGTTTTCAATATGGAAATAGGTAACGTAAGTAAGTTTAGTAAATGCAGTTGTACGTATGTACGCACATGCACGTGTTTTGGTTACGTTCCTCACCACCGAGACGCAATACGCAATGCCCACAAGTGAAAGGAGGAAAGGTTTATTTTAGTTCACGGTTTGTGGAGGCTTCAGTCCATACTCAGTTGGCTCCAAGCCAGGATAGCATGGCAGAGGGGCATGGCAGATGAGAAACAGTGGGAAACAGTCCTGAGCGGTGCAGGTAGGAAGCAGCAGGCAGTGGGCAGTGGACAGCAGGCAGCAGGCAGCAGGCAGCAGGCAGGACAGTGGCCTCC
Source organism: Ctenomys sociabilis (assembly GCA_004027165.1). Lineage (NCBI taxonomy): Eukaryota > Metazoa > Chordata > Mammalia > Rodentia > Ctenomyidae > Ctenomys > Ctenomys sociabilis. Next base: position 18,035 of record PVKA01022739.1, on the reverse strand, counting down.
CTTTCCCATCCAGGCTAGAAGCTTTTGGGGTGGTGCCACTCACATCCAGGGTGGGGCTTCCCATTAACCTCCTCCAGAAACCAGCACCACACCCCTTAATCTTAGAGACAGACCCTTAATCCATATTCCCATATCCTAGATCCAGCCTCTTCTAAAAAGCTCTGCCATTGACCGCAGCAGGCTTTAGGGGGACATCTAGACACAAGCCATGACAACATCGCATACATCTGGGAAAAGTTACACCAGATTGTAATGAATACACTTCAGTATTCAGGTCTGGGTCTCTAAAGGCCAAATTATTCTAAAACAAATCACTGCAATTCCTTGAGAAAAATGAGTCCAGTAGTGCCAGAACAGAAGAAAAAAAAAAACTAAAAGTGACACAAGCCCAGAATGCCTTGCTATGCAACAAACTGAGGAAATCAAAGAATAACAGGGAAATGTCCCAAAAGGACACCCTCTAAAGTCTTCCCTGGCTCCATCAGGTACAATTTGATTTCAAAAAGTAAAGAACAACATCTATGTGCTTTTCTTAATGCAAAAAAGAAAAGTAAAATCTGATAAAGAATAGAGACAGTATTTACAGTCTCATATCTCTACTACACTTTTTCATTACAAAGAAAAGAATAATCCTAAAAAAGAGAAATCCAACAGATTCCACCTTACTTAGCTATTCGAGGTGGACCTAAGCAGTAATACAGCAAATCAAAGTCACTCACTGCTAGATACAGTGAGGACACAGAAACACCGTGACAACCTAAAGCTGTCTTGAGGAAACACAAAAACCTCAATGAAGAAATATTCTACAAAACAACTATGCTAGAATCTTCAAGCATTTTAAGATTATCAAAGTGAAAGAAAAACAGTAACTCTTCAAGACTGAAATAGCAATAACAGGCAATAACAGCCGGGCATGGTGTTAAACCCGTTATCTCAGCATTCTGGGAGGCAGGGGCAGGAAGATCTCAGCCTGGGCAATTGGGTGACTCAGCCAGACCCTGAGGATGCAGCTCAGCGAGAGGCCATGGGTTCAGTTCCTCAAAGCATAACATATGGATCTAACCTGGAGGTCCTTTTGCTGTGGTAACTACTCTGGCAAAACATGAAGGAGGCCTGAGCATACCCTGATAGTAGCATAATTCCCAATACGGAGGTTGTTTAGTGGTTAATTAAGAGCTGGGCATGGTGGTGCACATCTGTAATCACAGCATCCAGGAGACACAGCCAGGAGGATCACTATGAGTTTGAAGCCTGCTTGGGCTGCCCAGTGAGTTTAAGGCCAGCTTAAACTAACTAGTAAGAGCCTATCGCAAAAAAAAAAAAAAAAAAAAAAAAAAAAAAAAAAAAAAAAAAAAAAAAAAAAAAAAAAAAAAAAAAAAAAAAAAAAAAGAGAGAGAGACAGATAGACATAGACAGACACAGAGAGAAGCTTCTTTCTGTCCCTTACATTGTATGTAAGGTATGCTCCCTAGGGAGAGTGTAGCACTCACACTCTTAATTCCAGCACTGGACCAAAAGCCTGCCCCAGTGACTGCATGCAGCTCTAGGGGGGCATCTAGACACAAATGAGAACATCATCCATTGTGCAATGTTACAGGAAAGCCAAGGCTGTGCCCTACGGTGACAAGAAATGAAACCACAGACAGAGGAGGTAGAGTTCACACATTTATTTCCAAGATATAAGGCAAGAAACAATAACAAAACATATAAAGGAAGGAACCACAGCTCCCACTAGTGGGGAGGAGGCTCTGAGTCACGTATCCCCAAAGGCTCTTCGCTACAGGATGCAGAAGGGAGCTCAGGCAGTGGTACAGGGAATATAATTTCTACCCTATAGGAGACTATGTGCCTCACAGGTGTGCACTCAGGGTCCATGTGCTCTTGAGCCAGCGGCCAGCTGACTAGAGGTCTCAGGTGGCCACAGACTCCTGGCACATAGTTTTATGAGGTCCCTCATAACTCAGCAGACTCTGCTTTTTTGTCTTTTTGAGAGAGGGTCTCACTATGCAGTTCAGGCTGGCCTTAAGCTCACTTTGTAGTTCAGGCTGGTCTCGAACTCACAACAACCCTCCTGCCTCGGCCTCCTGAGTGCTGGGACTACAGGCCTGTGAAACCACGCCTGGCTCAGACTCCACTTTTGGCCACCTAATTCCACTTTGAGGTCACTGGCCCTGCCACCTAACAGAATCTTAACTCCACTCTTATTAACCCTGTTACAAAAGTATTTACACCACTGAAATTAGCAAACAATGCAAAGCAGGGTCTTTGATTTTTTGTTTTGTTTTCCTGAAGTGTAGGTTGCTGGCCACAGACCAAAAGGAGCCTTCAGCCTGTGCTTCCAGGTTCCACTCACAAATCTCTGAACTGGGCACCCTTTATTTTTATTTTTTTAATCATTTATTTATTTATTTGGAACAGGGTCTCACTACACAATTTAAACTCGTAGTAATCCTCCTGTCTCAGCTTCCCTAGTGCTGGAATTACAGGTGTGTACCACTATGCCAGAAAGTGGTGGTCAGCACTGTGCACCCAGAGTTCCAAGGCTGGAAAGGTTATGTGGTGCCGGGGATCAAACCTGGGTCCTTGCACTTGCTAGGCAGGCGCTCTGACCATGAAGCTATCTCTTAGGCACCCTTTAAGCCAAACTATTCTTTTAGAAGAAAAGACTTCCACTAGCTGTCATCCTTTGTACTGCAACCTCTTTTTTACACAAATGTTACTTTCTTGTTTGAAATAAGAGATTGCACTGTTTTCCCCCACCCTTCTTTGTTATCTCAGGTATTCTCTAGCCAACACTGCATATTATTACATTTCGTACTTATAAAATGGACTGAAGAGGCCTGGCAATAAAATGCAACATATACACGAGTGCTGTGGAAGTACATGCCTGCAACCACAGCGCTCTGGCACCGTATATTTTCTGCCCACCACTGCCCCACTACCACCCATCATCAGACTAAGCTAAGGCAAGGTGTTCTGCTTTTTCTCTCATTATTGCTCATGGCTACGTCTACTCATAAACAACTGTGGATCGAATAAATACATAGCTAAGATTTTTTCCAAGGATGCTAAAATGACCTAATACAAATAGATTTTTTCCTAATGTAACTCACAGATATGAAGGTGAGAAGGGGGTACCATCTCCATATTGTAGGCAGCTAACAGACAGAAATTAACAGACAGCCAGAGAAGGGTTGGACCTCCAAGAAAGTTGGCACACAAAAAAGAAAGACACCAGAAATGTGGCTGGAGGCAAATCCAAAGAGACACAGGCCTGGAGGAGGAGGGGCACTGGTCAGGTCAGCAAGATGAGACACAAACAGCATCTTGAGATTATACCGTAATCCACATCTCTTTCAGCACCAGCCTCCTAGGTGGGCAACCAGAACATCCGGAATTCTTTTGATCTTTCCATATACCACTGCCATGTGACTCATTTCCCTACTCAATCAACATTAGCTAAGCAATATACATGTAATTTTACAGGTTGATTAGTGTTTGATCCACATAGTACCCATATTGTGATTTTGGTGTATAAGTTAAGCTTGACAAGATTTTAGCGGCTGCCCACTATAGACCCCACCTGGAAATTCGGGTTTTTCTCTTTTTTTTTTTTCCTTCTGCATTTTACATAAAGATCAGGGCCAGGGAGATGGCTCAGTGGAATAAGCACTTTCCTGGCAAGCACAAGGACCTGAGTTCAATCCCTGGTTCTGTCAAAAAAACAAAAAAAAAAACAGTAATGCCAACTGATTTCTAATGAACATACAGCACTGAGTTACTTCAATGACAGAAATGATGGTCATCTTAACTAACGGAAGAATTGAATATTATATTGAAAAAATAAACTTTGACCCCTACCTCACTGCAAGCAAAAATTAATAACAGGATCACAGATCAAAAATAAAAGCTCTGTGTTGGCCCTGCCTCTGGGCATACTGAGATGGCAACTGAGACTGGGTGTGGTGGCACACACCTGTAATCCCAGCTCTTGGGTGGCTGAAAACAGGAGAATCACTATGAGTGCAATCTGTGTGGTGAGACCACGAAGACCCTGTACTAAATACATAAAAAAAGACATACCCATAAAAAATATATGTAATTATGCTAATGGTAGCTGTACTTCTAATGAACACACCATGGAAACCTATAAAATATCCATAAGAAAACACATAAATTAATTCTGGAATATTTACAGCGTGGAAAACTATTCAACAAGACAAAAGAATTCTGATACATAGACAATACAGATAAAACATGAATCCTACAAACATGTTGAAGGGAAGGTGCTAGAAATAAAAACGTACACACAGCCTGAATCCATGTATGTGTAATTTAAGAAATGGCAACTTCCATAAAACTGGAACAGCGGGCTCTTCTAGGGAGAGGAACCAATGAGCAGTCATTTGAATAGTGGTTAGGTTTCTTAAATTGTTTAAACATTGCATAAGGGACCAGTACACTTCCTTGATAGAACATGACTTCCTGTCTTTAGACTGTTGGTGCAGAGGTAGTAAGGAGTACACTTCTAAGTGCCCTACAGCAGAACTGGAGTTGTTGGAACTCAGGATTTTCGGAAAGGAAGAAAGTCCAGAAAGTACTAAATTCAGTGTATCCTCATTTTAAAATTGATACAATCCTGGTTGTTACTCTCTCTTTCTGAGGAAACTAGGACTTGAGCTGAGTTCTCATGCCAAATCCCAAACAGCCCTACCTAGTGCCAGACAAATTCCAGGAAAGGAGAAAATGCAAAGTGTCATCCTAGCTCAGGATCTTGATTTTCAGCTTTGCTTATTTACCTCTTTGAGACAGAATCTCGCTATGCAGTCCGGGTTGGCCTTGAACTTACTACATTGCCCAAGCTGGTCTCGAACTCACAATGTTCCTCTAGCCTCAGCCTCCAGAGTACTGGAATTACAGGATTGCACCACACCTGGCCAACTTCCTTTATTTTAAATAGCTGTCACAAAAGAGTATAGGGAACCAAATTCAATCCCTGGCCCCGCATGGCGCGCCGGCCTCAGATCCCCAAGCGCACTGTCCTTGACCCAGAACTGGACACTGTGGCGCAGTTCTGTAATCTCAACACTTGGGCGGTTGAGGCAGGGGCATCACCGCAAGTGGGAGTGTACAAAAGTGAGCACAAGGCCAGCCCGAACTGCATAGTGAGAACCTGTCTCAAAACAAAAAAGAGGGGCCAAGGAGATGGCTCAGTGGAATAAGTGCTTCCCTGGCAGCGCAAGGGCCTGAGTTCAATCCCCGGTCCCGCAGCAAAAAAAAAAACAAAAAAAAACCCAACCCATGGTATCATAAACCTTAAATTTCTGTCAACAAGGCAAAATGAACTTTTCCTCCCTAAACGTTACAGTAACTAACAAGTTAAGAGGCTACAGCTTTCTCGCTACAACTTGTCACGCACCTTACAGGACGCAGCACGCAGCCCCTGCCGGGCGCCCAAGGAGTTTGTCCCATGCGTTGCGCTCTGTTTCGTTCATCGCTCCTCGAGAAGGGGTGCGGCGGGTGTACCCCAACAGAAACGCACGCCCCGCCCCGGAGCTTCGCGCCGCGGCCCCGGACGGAAGCCGGCGTACGCGCCTCCGGGGGCCGCCGCACCCGCCGGAGCTCCGCACCCCTCAGCACGCGTGTGCACCCCGGAGTCCCCCACAAGGCTAAGCTCGACCAGCCCGCCCGCGTCCCCCAGCTCCTGGCGCCGCCGGGAGCAGGAAGCCCCCCGCGCCGCGCTTGCCGCGCTTACCCCGCCACCAACAGCGCGCTCCGCAGCTGCCGCCGCACCTCCAGGAACACGCGCGCCCCGGTCGCCATCGCGCGCGCCAGCGGCCCCCGCGGGACCCCGGCCGCAGCTCCGCAGCCCCGCGCCGCCCGGGGCAGGCACGAGCCGCCGCACGCGCGCCCAGAGCGGACGCAGACCCGAGTGCGCCGCGCAGCAGCGCCCGGCAGCTCACAGCGCCTCCTAGCGGGCGGAGAGCGCGCCGCCTCCGGGGCGCCAGGACCTGGGCTACAGCAGGCAGGGGCGAGATCCCAGCAGAGACCACTCCAGTGGTCCCTTCGCCTCTACCCACAGGATGAGTCTGTTAAGCTCTGAGGCCACAAAAGTCAAGGATTGACCGGGCGTGGTGGCGCATGCCTGTAATCCCAGCACTAGGGAGGCTGAGGCAGGAGGATTGTTGTGAGTTCGAGACCAGCCTGAGCTACAAAGTGAGTTTAAGGCCAGCCTGAACTGCACAGTGAGACCCTGTCTCAAAAAAAAAAAAAAAAAAAAAAAAAAAAAAAAGTCAAGGATTGATAAGGCATTACTTCTCAATTTAGGCAAAATCCTTCCAAGATGGAAAACTGCTACATGTTGAGTGCGATGGGAGTCCTGCATCTTGAATCACAGGTCACAGCGTTCACCCATGGGAACAAGAGGAATATGAAATTAACTCTAGATGTGCGTCCCCACTATTCTCAGAGATAAAGATTGACTCGGAGAAATCATAATGTAGGTACTTTTACAAGATAATTTTTGGCCTGCAAGCAGGCACAAGGGTGGGGTTCGATCCTGGGCCTGCCTTGCAGGCCCCGCCGCAGGGCACGCTGAGAAGGCAATTGAGCCTGGGCCACGGTAGCCAGGGCCTGTAATCCTAGCTCTGGGGAGGCTGTGAACAGGCAGATCACTACAAATCTGATCTAGAGCTGGGCGTGGTGGCGCATGCCTGTAATCCCAGCACTCGGGAGGCTGAGGCAGGAGGATTGTTGTGAGTTCGAGACCAGCCTGAGCTACAAAGTGAGTTTAAGGCCAACCTGAACTGCATAGTGAGACCCTGTCTCAAAAAGACAAAAAAAAAAAAAAAAAAAAAAAAAAAAAAAAAAAAAAAAAAAAAAAAAAAAAAAAAAAAAAAAAAAAAAAAAAAAAAAAAAGAAAAAAAAATAGTAGTGAGACTCTGAACACCCTGCCCTGTATTCCCTGAAAATACAAAAATAATAATAATAATAATAGTAATTTTTGATGCAGACAGCGATCTGGTACAGTATAAATATTTTAAATGGAGAATCATAAAAATATAAAGCCATAGTGGAAATACAGTATACAGTTGCTTTAAAAACAAAAGGGGATTTTTTAAAATAATGGCTTGTTAAAGAAAATTCTACTTATTAATGTTTCATTTTATCATTTCAAAGTCATGATGTTGCAAGCAGCTGAGTTAGATAGAAATATTACAAGCAGTCCAACAGGGCCAGGCCCTCGAGGAGACAGCACGGAGACAGGACACCTTGAAGCTGTGGCAGAGGCGAACGCTCCTGCTGTGAACCAGACCTCAGGAAAGATAAACAAATGCTCACCTCCCTAAAGATAAGCATCTAGGATCTTGACCCTGCCCAGGCCAGAAAGCATCACTAATCCAAGCCTATGCTGAACTCCTGTTCTATATTTATGCTCACTTGCTAGGTGTCTCACTTCCCCATTTGGTCCTGGATCTAATCAATTTTACCTGAGCCATTGTTCTTGCAACCTTATTGGTTGATTATAGTTCTGTCCCACCCATGTGCGAGTTCCCATGGTTTCCACCTTAGACCAGCCTCACCTCATGGTTTTGCTCCATAAAAATCCCTAGGAAGTGCAGATTCCCGGGCGACTTGCTTAGGGTCCCCTTCTGTGCCTCTCGCAGACAGAAGCTTTCTTTGCCCCAATAAATACTCTGCTCTTCGGCACCCTTTGTTCCTAAAATTCATTCCTCGGTTTTAGAGAACACAAACTCATCCCAGGTACCTTTCAGGTTGGGAGTTTCATTCCCCTACACCAAATATTACTGATTACCAGACACCAAACATAATGCTTTTTTTTGCGGAACGAGGGATTGAACTCAGGACCTTGCACTTGCCAGGCAGGTGCTTATGCCACTGAGCTATATCCCTGGCCCCCATAATGCTTATTGTGTATATGTTTATTGTGTTATTTTCTGAGACAAGAGTCTCTCACTGCAGTTCATCAGGCCTCAAACTCGCAGTGATCCTCCTGCCTCAGTCTTCCCAGTTCTGGGAAGACAGGCATGAGCTGCCACACCCAGCTGAAACAAATCTAAATAAAAAGTGTGAACCCTTCATCATGTCTATAGATGCTAATTTTTCCAAAACCAGTATTTGGAATTTTTTAAGTGCATCATATTACCGCACAAACTCTTGTGCTATTGTAGTAATTGAAATAATTACAGGATACCTCAGCGAACTACTATCTGGTGACAATTCATTTGTTTGGAGCGGGAGCGATCTCAGTTTTTCATATTCTCTTCCATTTTTAACCTTCAGGAGTTTCCAGGACATAAAGAGATGCTGAAATACCCAGTCTTAGCACAGCACGCTCTCCATAATTGTTTTAACAGTTTAAAATATTTACATGTTCTAATCACGCCTTTGTAAGCCGTTTTAGTCCGTCGCATGGAGACGGCGCAGACGCCCTCGGAGCATCTTGATAGGAGGAAGTGCTCCAGACGTGGGGTCTTGCCAAAGGTGACACCGACCGCGTGCATTCCCACTTTACTGCACCCGAGGTCTGAAGTTACGCATATAAAATGTGAAGGAATTCTTCAATACTGCTTCCTCACATTTAATGCTGTTTTAAGCTCTCCTTGTGCTTTAAAACTGCACCACCGCGGGACTTGTCCCGCAGACTTAGGAACACCTGTCGCTTCATCACCTTTCTCTCCCATTCGTTAGAAGCGTGGCCACTTCCCGCTCTGGCCCCTGGGAGGCGCTGCGGTCACGGCGCCCGGCGGCGCGGAGCGTTCAGGGGGCGGGGCCCGCGAGCCCCGACGTCGGCGCGGCGTGCGCGGTGCACGCCGGGAGCTGTCACCAGGCCCCTCGGCGCTTGGCCTTCGCGTCGCTGCCTCGGTGGCCGGGAGCTTGGCGCCGGCGGGAAGCGTCTGAGCCCACGGCAGGTAACCGCGCCCCTGCCCCCCGCGCGGTCGCGAGGCCACTCCCGGCCCGCGCAGGCTCCGGCGACCGCAGGGTCGCGGTGCGCGTCGGGCTGCTGTGATGTCGCGGCGTCGCCGCCCGGCCCGAAGCCTCGACGCCGCCGGCCGCCCCCGTGGTCTCCGGGACGCCGGGAGCCGTGCGCGGCCGGGGCCGAGCCGGCGAGGTACGGGGCGGCGGGCGGGAGGCTGGAGGCGGGGCCCAGGCGGGCCTGCGGGGCGCTCGGCGCGGGCCGGCCGGCCGGGTCGCGCTGTGCGGGGACGCGCGGGTCGTCGGCCTTTTGTGGCCGGAGCGGGAGGGACCCGTGCGGCCTCCCGGGGACCGAGGGCCGAGGGCCCGGGTCAGGGCTCGCCCTGCGAAGGCGAGCCGAAGTTCTCCGCTCCGCTGGAGGAAGTCGGAAGTCCTGGGGAAGTTGTTAACAACCCCGCTGGCAGTCGATCCCGAGCCTGCCAGCGTTGCGACATAACCTCTCTTCCTCGTCCCGGCTCCCTTCTCTTCTGCCCCAGGAGGAGGAGAGAGACGCTCGAGGCTGTACTTTTTTTTTTTTTTTTTTTTTTATAAAGCTGAATAAATTGTGTTTTGGTTACTCTTAGGTCTTCTTAGAGGTGTATGGAGTTTGGGAACATTTTCCAAAGATTGGAAAAATCTGATTTGGGGACTAATTAAAACAAACGTTTCTGTGATTACAAAAATACTTGAAAAGGTTTGCCTGACGCAGAAGCCCTGAACTACAGATACAAAAAAACTCTGTTTCCATGTTGTCGGCTAAAATTTATGCAGCCATAAATTTTCATGTTTGGATTTCTTTTTGTAAATATTAACATAACCCACAGTGAGTAGCAGGTCAGCCTTATGTGCAAAGTAACACAACTTGACAGTCAACAGAGGTTTAGTTGAGCTAAAATTTACTAGATGGATGAGTTAAAACGACACATGATTCAAATACTGGTTTAATGATTGCTTTCAGCTACACCTTATTCCTCAAAATTGCCTAGTGGCAGTAAATCTCCAGGTGGGCCTCATTATTAGGGACCCTTTTTTTCTTAAATTAACAGCGTAGTTAATGCACAAAATATGGCACCGCACTCAAAATATTACATGTAAATTAGATGTTTTGTAGTTGAAGATGAAGAAATAAGGTTGAAGCTCTTCTAGCCGGATGAGCTCTGTAGATCTCAGGGTTGGTTTGTTTCTTTGATTTTTCTCTTTTCTGGGGTGATGGTGGTGGGTGTTGGGAATCAAATCCATGACCTGTGCGTGCTACAGCTCAATTTTGTCACTTAAGAGAATTTGAAAAGAGCGCCCTATTCTAAAGCAATTCGATAGGCTTACTTTGTAAATGATTTGGAAACACCAGGAAGTTTCGTTTTGGGGACTCTGTTATTTTTGCTATAAAGGCAAGACTTAAACCTGTACTGCTCCACTTGTTTTACACATATGTAATCTCCAGAGGAAGGTTATTATAGCATTTCCATAATTTACCTACCTAGAGAGCATCTTTTGTCATCGCCAACTGGTTTGCATCTCTTAGAATGCAGTTATGTATATAATACCAATTTGAAAATTGCTGTCCTTTTGGAAGATTGTAAACAGGCGGATCACTAAGAGTCCGATCTAGTAGTTAGACCCTGAACACCCTGTAGATCCTTCCCTAAAATACAAAACAAAAAAAGAAAGGAAATTGCTATCCTTGAGCTGCATCTGCCATTGTGAAATTCCTTGCATTTCCCCCCCCTCCTTTTGGAGCATGAAAAAAATCACAATGTCTTTGGTGTAAACTATTAAGGATGCCCATGTGCCTCTTATGAGTCTTAATGTTAATTTGTGGTAGAAGAGTCTCTTTCTTGGTCTCTTGATACTTCTCTAAACCATAATTGATTTATGTTTTCAATTTGACTTTATAGTTATTGATTTTATTCATGATGCCATTTAAGTTTCCAACAAGACTTGTTGATAATACTACTTTTACTATGGTAATCTCCATTTCTAGCCATGAATTTTTAGACAGTGAAATGTGATAGAAGATATTGTATGTACTTAATAGTACTTAAAATACATAATTTTAAGAGTTTGAGTCATCAAAAAGAAGTAAAAGAACAGATTTTGAGAAGTTATTTGAAGCAAGATATGGAAGATCTGAGTGTTCCATAAAATCAAATTGTGTTACTAAACTTAGTTAAGTCTCATTAGTTTGCAACACAAGTGAATGTTGTCTATTCTTTGTTACTTTGTTAAGGATAAATGTTAATATACAATTTGGTGAGGGGAGGGCTTGAGGGAACATAATATTTAATAGATAAACTTTAAATCAGGTAAGTACCCTCTCTGAAATTAAAACTATTGAATATGAAACTAGTATTTTTGCATTGTAAAACTTTTTATTGGGAAACTATTGTATGTGAAGAAATACTTTGATTCCCTTTTGTTAAATTACAATTTCTTTTTTTATCTTGATTGTGTTGCAAGTACCTGTTTCTCCCTAAGCCTGAAACTTCAATTTCTTTTCATTGGATAGGTCAAAGGTGGCATCAAGTTTATTAAGGAAAAATTTATATACAATGCACCCATTTTGTGATACATTTCAATAAATTTGCATTTATACACACACACACTCTCTTTATAACCATCACTAGAATCAAGACTCAGAATATATTATCAGCTAGGTCTGTATTTTTATGCCTTTATTCTCTTTGAATTTCTTTCCGTCTCTACATGTCTAAATTATACCTGTGTTTAGAGTCCCAGCTCAATGCTGCCTTTTCTGTGAATCTTTTTTGATTACCTCACTGTAAATTAATACTCTTTCAGCTTTCCTATGTTTTTAAAGATGTCCTTCTTTGCCCTTCCTGATGGCTAAACTATGATGTCCATATAGCAAGCACTTATTTATTGCCATTAAGTGGATTAATGTGGAAAGCTTAAGCCATTCTTATATTAATTTTGGAATTTTGGCATTATCTGTATATTTTCTGAATGCCATTACATCATTGTGATTATTAAAATTACTTTAAGAGAAATTGAAATAATTATGAATTTAAAGCAGGTAGCATTTGCTATAAAACAGGAGAGTGTACATGAAAATAATAAAAACAAAGCAGTGTTGTTAATTTCTAGCTAGAAAATTATCCACTAAAGGATCTGAGTCTTTTTTTAAAAAGAGAACTAGCTAGATTTTCAGGGTGTTGATAACAACCTGACACTAAACTGAGACTATTATTGATGTCTTCAAAAAACTTGCAAGAATGAGTTTCATGACCCTTCCGGTTGGTGGCCCAAAGTTAGAAAGAGAATGAAATGATCAGGACTTGAAAATTCCTTAGGATTTTATCTGTGCAAGAAAAGAAAGCAAGCCAGGTATAATTTAAAATATCATTATTCTGTCAGACATCTTTATTCTTACAAAAGTGTGCTCAATTTTATTAATGTTACTTTTATGAAGAAAAACCGCCATCTTACCTTTAAGGTAAGGGCATATTGCCTTTAAGATAAAATTTCTAATTTGAAAGTGAAAACCAGCAAAATCTTGTTTGACAGAGCAGTGGCTATTGATTCAGAAGTAATGAGATGATAATGTTTATTTGGCAAAGTTGGTGTAAAAGTGGATGAAGTAATAAAGTTAAATCTCATATCTCCTGTTTGCCACTGAAGTTTTATGTAGATATATTTTACATTTCCTTCCTGCCATAATGACATCGTTTTTTTCTTCTGAGATAATGGCAGAATTCTGTCATGGCATTTCATTTGATCAGGCAAGAAAACAAACTCCTTCTCTTGTATATTACATCTTTTATTTCAGGTTGCTGTAATTATTTACAGATGTATAACTAAATTATGAGCCTCAAGTTCTTAGTTTGTGTCAGTGAACAAAGAACTCAGATAGAGCATTTAGTTTGGTGTTACTATTTTCTTTTTTGTTAGTGTTTTATGAGACAAGATCTCACTAGTCTAGGTTGACCTTGGGTTTATGGCAACGCTCCTGCCTCAGCCTCCCCAGTGCTAGGATTACAGATGCATGCCACCATATCCACTGTTCCTACTAAAAAAAATAATGTGAGTGTTGATAGCAAGTTTATATCAACACTGGCAATGGTTTACTGCTCAGACAAAGGTTAGATTGTTGTTAATCTAAAATTCTGGGCTACAGTTTCAAAGTGAATGTTAGAAGGACCAATTTGGATACATAGTTGTCATTTGTATATAAGGAAACCTTCACACAAATAACATTTATTTACTACAAAACCAGGAATATGGAAGTAGTACAAATATGCTCCATCGTCAGGGTGAGTGACCATTTGGGAAAACTCTTAAAGGATGGCAGCCTTAGTTCTTTGAATTATATAGGTTAAAAACACCTTACATATTCCAGTTGCTTTTGATTGTGCTGTTATGTTTTGAAAAGATGCTGTAAAATATTAGTTCTCTGAAATGCTTTGGAATATGTTATTTTCATTAACTTTTCCAGATAATTTTTTAGAGATCTTTTTAATGTACCACAAATGCCACCCTACACCATTGATTATGCATTTTTGCTTGTCTATGTGATATAACTGCATAGACTTTTCATTTGTACTTCAGTCTTACAGTGTGCTCTGATTTAAAAATTTCCTGGAGAAAAGTTTTTCTTTTAAGAAAAAAGTGAAACATAGTACAGCACTTGTTTTAAATCTACTATCTAGGCCAGTGAGATAGATCAGCGCACTAAGCACCTGCTTAGGCAAGCTCAGAAGCCTGGGTTTGATCCCTAGCACCACGTGCTGTGCCAGCCCTCCCTGGGCTGAGCCTTCCACCGAGACCAGGAGGGCATGTTGGTACACGCCTGTAATCCCAGCATGCCTGTAATCCCAGCACTTGAGAGGCAGAGAGAGGACCTCTCAAGTCCTCTCTGACCTGCGTTCTGAGACCCTGTACCAAATACATAAAATCAATCTAGTCTCTTGTTTTGTAAGAAATACAAATGTTTTCCATACTTTATACTTTGTTACTACCATTTAAGAGTTCACCTTTAAGCCTAAATGAGACATTTAAGAAATGTGATTTTGTTTATGGCATCTGAGATTTTATTGAAGGCTGCTGTGTTTTAACCCTACCTAATTCTATATGATGCCATTGTTGGTTTTATACAATAATCTGGTAACTACTGTATATTTACTGAAATTAAAGTTTAATGAAACTCGTACTTGAAAATAAACTCATGTATTGCCGAATGACATGTCATCTCAAATTGTAGTGATTTAATACAATTATCTCACGCAGTCTCTGTCAGGGTGAATAAGGAAGTGGTTTGGCTATCCAAGTTTCTTGTGAGGTCTCACTGGCTTTGAAAGGTTAATGGGTTGGAGACTCGCCCCCAGAATTGCTTTCACATGGTAGCAAGTTACTTCTGGCTGTGGGGGGAACACACACTTCCTCCTTCGTGGATCTCTTCATATGGTTCCTCCATGTCCTTATGATAGGGAAGGTGGCTGCCCCAGCGTGAGTTGCCCCAGAGACATCAAGATAGAAGCTGCACGTTTGATTACTTCACACAGACCTTTGATATTTCTTTTTAGGAAACAACTGGGTAAGTGTATGGATGTTAGGAAATGGGGATCATGGGAAACAGGTATGTAAATATTTGCCTAAATGAGCAGTGCATATTTTTAATATGCAGTATATATACCATTCATTGTGATTTTAGAAAGAATATTCATGTGTTAAAATACAGTGCAAACATTAGTGCACTATATAAAAGTCACTTTATCAACAGAGTGCATATTTTTAATATGCAGTATATATACCATTCATTGTGATTTTAGAAAGAATATTCATGTATTAAAATACAGTGCAAACATTAGTGCACTATATAAAAGTCACTTTATCAACAGAATTCATAATCTCCATGGTTCTTTGAGGGGGGTAAGGCAGTTCAGATGTAACACTAAAGATACAGATTCTACTAAATTTTATTTTTTATTATGAAAGAGTAAGAAAATGTCATAGATTATATAGTTTATATTTGATGTTTTTTAGGGGCATTCATTTAGGGTCATTCAGTTTTTAAAAGTTAAACTTATTTATAAAAAATAGGGAATCACTCATAATTTTAAAGCTATAAAAAAACCCTATAATTTCAAAGGCTCCCCTCACCCTAGTTATTTTCTTTTTAGAGAGATCATATATATGAAATGTAGTATATATATTTTCCCTCTATTAAAATGATTGAGTGCTGTTTTACATACTTTTTATTTTTAGTGCATGCACCTTGGGAGAATTTCTAAATCAATGTAGACTTCGTTCTTTTTACCAACTCGGGGCATTCTGTTGCCATTCAAATTTTATTATGTTAATTATCACTGTGGATCAAGCACTGCTAGAAGTTAACACTGTAAAAGCTAAAAGTATAAATTAGCCCTTTCTATCATAGTAACCCCAGAGAATTTTAATCTAATTATAATAAAGGAAGGTAAGTTCTACAGTAGAACTTGAGTGTGTAGTGTGAGCCTGGGAGTGATGATGAAATAGCATGGAAAGCCTGTCAGAGTGGATAAGATCTGACACCTGAAGGATGAGTAGCTGTTAATCAGATCAGGTTGAAATTGAGTGTTTCAGAATACAGAAATTAAAAACTGACTTGAAAACATATTACAAAGCTGTTAAGCTCTAAAAAAACATGATGCCACCATAAAGACACACATTGATCAATAGAATAAAATGAAAAGTACCAAAATAAGCCCGCATGTGTGGGGTCAACTTGTCCTCAGTAAGAGTGCAGGACGCCCAAACTGGGAAGGATGGTCTATACAGCAAAGAGTGTTGGGGAAACTGAATGCACTTATGTTGAAGAATGAAATTGGACTTTTACCATATACTATATAAAAATTCCATTGACTTTGATAATGATTTCTTAGACATGACATCAAAAGTACTGTATTGGTTAGTAGATTTTGTCACCTTGAGAAGTTCAAAGCTTAACTAAATCAGCTCACCAATTCAATACCTAGAGTCCCCACCCTAGGGTGACTCACCACTTAAAGAATAGGGGAATTGAGGAAGGGTGAGGCTTTCTTTGGAGGAGCTCCTATCTTCTAATCAACTTGAACCCTGCCTTCGGGCTTTTTGTGTGGGACTCTTGCTTCCGCCTTGGATCTTTCAGCCTGCCGGTGTAGACTCATCAGCCTTCCATCACAGACCCATCGTTTCCTGAAGTGGACTTTCACAGAACACTGCAGTGAGCTCCAGACCTTGGACTGAATCTTTCAGTCTGCAGTGTACAGACTTCTCCTCTCTGCACGCTTCCCACTCAGTGGCTGGCCACTGTAAGCCAATCTTGTAATTTCTTACACATTTGTGCATCTTGTGTTTGTCTAGCAAACTCTGATACAAGTACAGACAAAAAAGCAAATTTAAATGTGCAGGCATCAAATAACGTGAACAAAAACCTATGGAATAGAAGAAAAGTCCACAAAATAAAAGGATAATACCTAAAATACGCAACTCAAAGCTCCAGTGGTGCAATTGGTTAATGTGTGTACTTATATAAAATGCATAATTCCTACAAGTCAACAATAGCAAAATGTAATTTTAAAATGGGCCAAGGATTTGAACAGACATTCCTCTAAAGATGATACATAAGTGGCCAACAAACAAAAGATACTCAAGATTTCAGTGCACCTCCAAACCTGGATGTTATAGTACCTACCCATTGGAATTGCTGCAGAGGACCACCAGGATGGCTGTCCTTGAAAGAAGAGCATCTATCTCCGTTTTGGCTAGATCTGACCCTGTTTCTTTGTATTGATGTGTACAGAGCTGGCTAGGATATGTATTCCCTCACTTGGCTTTGAACATTGCAAATGAGTCTTGCCAGGTGCTGATGTGTAGTCTTTAAAGTAACTTGAGGGCTTACTTGCCTGTAGCTCCCAACTATTATGTGTGACCGAGACTTGAGTGACACCATGCTGTCCACTGGGATTGAGCCTGGAGAAAGAAGCCTGACATCTCAGGGCCTGAAGATTGCACATCAGCGCTGAACCATAGACCTCTAAACAGGAGATACCTACTCAGTCTGTGATTTGCAGGTTACTCTTTCTGCCTTTCTATGTGTGTGTGTGTGTGTGTGTGTATGTGTGTGTATGTCTTCTCTGTCTCTCTCCAGATGGCAGAGGTGTTTTCAGGCTTCAGCCACTCATCCCTAAGCCATTTGCCTCTTCACAAATAAAACTTTGGCCCAGGTCGAGATCTTTGTTCTAGTTAGCTGTCATTCTAGTTGGATGTAGGGCCTCCTTGGCTCCCCACAACCGCACATGTGCCTTAGTGCCTTTATTCTTACCTTAGGTTGTGCTGGAAGACATAGATTGGAATTATAGGAATTCCAGTAACTTCCTTTGATTACATATGTGTACTCCTCTGGATTGTGACAAAGTCCAGAAGGGCTTCCTATAAACAGCTGCGATAAAGTCCAGAAAATAATATGCTTGTGCATATATAGGGAAGAATCTTTGTGTGTCGTTGATGGGAAGGTAAAATTGTGATCTAATTTGGAAAAGAGTATGATGTCCTTCAAAAAATAAAACTATGAACCAGCAGTTTCACTTTTAGATACATCCAGAATAATCAAAAACTGTCTTAATAACATTGGCACATGTGTTCATAACAATATATTTGACAATAAAAAGGTAGAAGCTACCTAAATACACCATTGATGAGTGAATGGGAAGGTAAATGTGATATTAGCCTTAAAAAGGAAAGAAATTCTTTTTTTTTTTTTCATTTATTTTTATTTTATTAAAATGCAAATGTCAATCAGACAGTTTCTTAACCATACAGATTCGATGAATTAATACATTGCAAATTGTTTTCATAACGCTTTGGTATGGAACAAGGTGCATATATGATATTATATTTACAGATATTATTTTAGCAGATATCTCTTATCAGTGAATTAAGAGTGTAGTTGCTTACTTATCTTATTTTTTATACCTGAATTATATCAAAAATTCAATAATTATTTACCTAGTGGATGACCATAGTACTAAAAGCCGACATAATATCCTGTCCAACCACCATTAGTGCAGATCTTGCCTCTCATA
>PVKA01022738.1:0-36642 GCA_004027165.1 Ctenomys sociabilis | reverse complement strand
GAGGAGAGGAGAGGAGAGGAGAAGCCATTCCTTATGGAGGGAGCACACTTTCAATTTGTTTTCAAGTTAAGCCCTCTCTGAGATTAAAAAAATAAAAAATTTAAGCCCTGCAGGCTCAATTAAAGTAGGTATCCAACTGTGTGCTCATTCAAAAGTGCAATTAGAAAAGAATCCACAAAGGTGACTTGGCTGGATGTGTCCTTTGTGAGTCTCTGATGTGAGCAACTCACTAACTTTGTTCAAGTCTTTTGGGGATGACTCTGCAGGATTCATGGGAACCTTGTCTTCCCCTCTTGTGCTCATCTCCAATACTCCTAAGCAGGAATTTTGGGCCCCAAAGCCAAGTTTTCTAGAGGGGCTATACTTTGAATTAAAAAGAAAACAAACAAAATTAAAAGGCTATTGAAATTCACTCAATGGTAAATCCAAAACTTCTTTAAAAGTATATATACTGAGCTGGGGAGATAGCTGAGGGGCATAAGCACCTGCCTGGCAAGTGGAAGGTTCTGAGTTTGATCCCTCATACCCCACATACACACATTAATTAAGGGATCTCTTGGTTGTAGGTTGGAGATGAACTTGTAACCCCATTTGGTGGGCCGCAGTGGAGCTCATGCCTGGAAACAGGCCATGCGATCTCAGTCCCATACCATACTGGATGGCAAGGCTTCCTGGCTCTACAGTCTGCTGCAGGATCACTCATAATGAGAAGGATCACACTTGGAATAAGTTCTGCAAAGATCTTGCAGCCTCAGCGCAGGTAGAGGGCAGAGAAAGCTGCCAAGGGTTTTTTTTTTTTTTTTCAGTTTCAAAACCGATTGATAGGACACTTTCAATAATTAATACATTGCATATTGTTGACTTCATAGTGGATATTCATAGTACAAGATGCAGACATGATATCCTGTCCAAATACTATTAGTGCAACTCTTTCTTCTTATTGAATTAAGAAAAAGTAGCTGTATATCTATCCTAACTATTTTGTATATACAGATACAAAATGATCCTTGATTTGTAGTCCCGTTTTTTGTTTAGTTTTGTCAGAAATGGGTATTCCATTGCCATTTAAATATTTTAGGTGTGTGAATTCAGCAAAATAATCCAATATAGTTCAGTAGTCCATAATAGTAATGGGTTATCCATAGGGCTGACAATGTCAGAAGTTGTTGACTTGAGCCCTTTACAGCTCAGCATATTAATTAGCTCAGTTGTTTAAGTGCTTGCTTAAGCAAAAGCAGTTTGCCTCAGGATACTGTGGCTGGACCTGCAGATCCTCCTGCCTTACCAGACCTGCCCTTAAGGCGTCCTGGAGGTATATATCCTTCTGGTGTGGGCTTTTACATGAAGCCAGATCAGACCCTGTAGAGCTTGGTGGAGCCCTCCTCAGTGGGGAGATCATTTCCTTTCTCTGTGTGTCCCACACATTCACCCCAAAGCACCCCACCCAGGTGTGGGTGCCCTGGGTGAGGGATCAGTTCTCAGTGGCATGGAGGGACTGACTCTGGAGAACACTAAGACATGCACTGAACCTCACTGATTTTCTCTTGAAGTAACACACTTACGGGGACATGGGGCATGATTACTGTATTCTCACTGGAGATAAAAAAGGAAAACTCTGGCTTCCAGGAAGACAACAAGGCTTTGAAGGACCCATGGATCACACGAAGAATGTTTGTCAGAGTTTATCTTTCCCAGACTCACTCTCTTCACCAACAAGAGCTAACGAACCCAATAAAGCCACGGTGATTGAATCTGGAGTGTGTGATTTTCCATTTTAATTTCTAGATACAAGAAAAATCATCTGTTTCAGAGCACTTTGAACACTGGTGTCTTCACCAGGGGAAACTCGGAGTACCTTACTTCTGCTCTTCCCCGGAGCTATGTAAGGCAGTTTTCTCTCTATCCTGGCTACCTTGGAATCATGGTTTTCCTCGAGGTTCTCTCATAACTTAATTCATCCACAGACACTGCTTCAAGAAGAGTCCTCCAGTGTTTTACTGTCAGGGTGCAGGACCACAGCGAGTAGATGCTACATGTCCTATTCACAGTTTCCAGGACTAATGCCCAATCAGGTACATTTGGTACTGATTTCAATGGGTTTTGTGCCCCAAGGGTTCCTAGTCCTCCAATAGCTTTGAAGGGTTAGGAACTTTAAGAGGCAGAGTTTCCCCCAAAGTTGTTACTGACCCCTCTGAGGACCTGTAGCTTCCTGTCTCAGGTTAGATCTTTCCCTCTCAAGTGTTTGTGCCATTGAGATGCCAGCTCCCAGGAATTCCTCAGCAAAGTCAAGCTCTGCCGGCACCATGGCTTTGAACGGGGGCTAAACAAATTTATTTTCTTCTTCATAGGTACCCTGCATCAAGTATCTGGCTGTTTTAACAGAAAGTCAACTAAAACATACTGGTTCTAAAAGTGCCCTACCTGCACAGATTCCCGAATTAGAGATGAGTGGGGTTGAATACGCAAAGGTCTCTGCGCTCTGTGTGGCTCTGACATGTTCCATCAGACCCCCACAGTGAGAACAAGCAGGCTGTCGGTTGTACACAACCAACCTCCAAGAGCAGGTAGGTCTGGAGAACTGTCTCAAAGTTGAATAACATGTGCAAGCATAAACTTCCAAGGGAAAGAATCTTTGTAATCCTGACTTGCCAGCTTGCAGTTTCCTGAATGATTTCTTTTTGCAAGCTGGTGATGGGACCTAGGAATTCCAGCACTGCTGGCAGATGGAAAGTAAATTTGGCTCTGGGCCTGACTTCGGAGTCTGCCTGGAAAGCTGTAACAGCCAAAACACACTGCCTGGACTTGCACAGCTCGCTTAGGGGCTCTGCTCCCCAGCCTCCCTGGGTTGGAGTCCACTCTCGCCATACACCCCAAGACCACCACACATTTCCACTGTGGAGTAGGGCACTTTGCAGAAGTCAAACAGGAATAATAAAGACACTGGCTTGAAGAACACACTAAGGAAGGGAGGGAGCAAGGGAGTGAAGGAGGGAAGGCAGAAGGTTATGATTTATATCTAGATGTCCCTGCAAGCTCATGCGCTTCTAGGTGGGGCTTTGAGAGACAGCAGAAACATGGGGCCATGATGCTTATTAGCAGACTGAAGGTGAAGTCTGGTTGGAGGAGGCAGTCTCTGGGGGCCTGAAAGAGCCTGTCTGTCTATCTGTCTGCCTGCCTCTGTCTCTCATTCTGTCTGTCTGTTTCTCTGCCATCTCCCTGTCTGTCTTTCCCTCCCTTCTCCCTCCCCCACACCCCACTTTCTATCACCAGGTCATGAGCTAATTCTTCCTCCACTGTGACCTCTGCCACACCAGCCTGCCTTGGAGCCAGCTGACTATAGACTGAAACCTCTACAAACCAACTGAACTAAGATAGACCTTTCCTTCTTTCAGTTGTGGCTGTCTGGTACTATGTCTCAGAAACTGACTGAGCCACATGGAAAAGGAGAAGGGGGAGAGGGAAGGAGTGAATGGAAGGGGATAAGTGGAGTAGAAAATGTTTTCACCTCAACATCTAGGTTAGGTCCTCTCTCCAATCCAAGGCCATGTCTGGTGCAAATCGAGAGGCTGACAGATGTGGACAGGAAGGAGGGCTGGAGCAGCACAACCAGAGGATCAGATCCTCCCAGCAGGAAGCAGGTAAAAAACAGAGGTAGCTTCCCTGCCCTATGGCCAGTGAAGAAAGATTCAAGGCCCAGCTGGAACAAGCAGAGGGCAGAAAGCCAGTGACACCAACAGCCACCGCATTCCTTCTGTCATCTGCAGCAGTGAGAAGCAGTCCAGGAGCACAAAGACATGCCTGTCCTGTCCCTGTCACAGCCACAGCAGCAATAGCTCCAGATCCAGGGCAGAGGAGCCACATACTATAGATGTCAGACTAGATCAGATCCAGAGCACAGAATCTGGAGCCCCTCTACCTAGCAGGAATGGAAGAGGGCTTGGGGCAAACATTTTAGTGAAAGAGGAGCCTAATAATTAGAAGACTGTGGGCTTAAGAGAGAAAATCACCAGAGGAGGACCCTGCCAGAGAAGGACAAGCCATGAGAGGTCAGGGGCAGGGCCCTTCTGAGAAGGAGTAGCAGCACCAGCAGCCCCAAATGCAGCTTCTCCCCACATAGACATCTGGTCACCTTTACCTGGGCCAAATAGTAACGTTCAGGCATGGGACTCCTACTCAGTGAGAAATTTTTCTTTTACACTGAAAGCCTGAGAATATTAAACTTCCCTGGTAAAATCTCTACCTTTAATTCTTAGCTCAAACCTTAGGAGTTTTCCTTCGATGACACATTGGTAAATAGACTGCGATTTTAAACTTTGGAATAAAGACAGGCCATCAGGGGTTGCCCAGGACACAAGGGAGAGAGCCAATGCCCCCAACCAGGTTGTGACATGGTCCGTGTCTGTGCCCCAGCCTGCCGCAATTCACTTAAGATCCTGCACATCCCAGAGCAGCGAAAATCAATATTTGATGTGAACGTTTAGATGCTTTTCAGAAAAATAAATGCTTAGAAAGAAATAAAAATCATCAAGAGGAATGGTCTGCCGCACTTCCCCACTTAGAGCGATGCCCTCACATAATTCTGCATATAATGCTCGGTGCCACTTTAATTATGATCAGCTGAAGCTTTCAAGACCAATACAAATCAACAATTACTCCAGAGGAGATTTTAAAACAAGAGAAAATTGCATCACGATCTTATTCTTTGGGTTTGGAAACTAAAGATCTGTCCTGGTAACAAGGAGATGTCTGTAATCACATACCAAGTCAAATCTATTTAAGAGAAGGCCTGACTAGTTACCTTTGAAATCTGGAGAACATGAGCCCACTGGAAATGAAAGAAAACAAAATGCCACCAGAAAGCAGATTCCACCTCAGCAGCACGTTACTCAGCAACTAAAAGCATCCAAAGCGGATCAAAGCCAGAAATCCCACTCATTTCCTTGCCGTTGAATAAGCAGAAGAAAATCTAAATGTGATCTCATCAATAACACCTTGCTGTTCATCATGAATGAGTAATAACTAAGGATCTGCAACAGACAAACATCATCATTTTATAAATGGTACTTTTAGTTTGCTTCGAGGCTGGGCAGCCCATGCGGGAGGGGTAATTTCAGACGGAGCCCATCACACCTGAAACTGCTAAGAGATCAGTACAACTGCTGCCCTAAGATTTAATACTCTGCCAGGTTCAATATTTCTTTACAAACACAAGGACTGAAGAAATTATTTCAGGGCTGGATCAAAATACTTTTTTTGTTTGTTTGTTTGTTTGTTTTGCTAATGCAGATACCCAAAAGCCATTCAGGGGTGAAACTGGAGCTCCAGGACCTATGACAAAGGCAACACTCCCTCGGAAAGTCACCAGACAGAAAGCAACTGGTGTGGAGAAAGCAAGGTGCCCACGAGGTAGCTGCACAAGGCCATGCTCTGATCCTTTTTTTTTTTTTTTTTTTTTTTTTTTTTTTGCAGAACAGGGCATTGAACTCAGGCCTGTGAGCATGCCAGGGAAGCACTTATTCCACAGAGCTATCTCCCTGGCCCCAAGGCCACTCTCTGGCAGGAGGCACAGAGGATTGCAAAGCACTACACAGATGCCTGTCACAGTAAACAAGGGGGGAAAGCAACAGACACTCACTTCCATCCAGAGCCAATGGCTAAAGTGTGAGGAAGTTACAGACAATTCTTATGGATCTTTACCCATAACCTGTTTTCAGCTTTGCACTTAAACTTGACATCATGCCAACGCAATGGAGAAATCTCTAGAAGAGATACTTTAACTTTTCCTTTTCTAAGGGGAAAAAGCAAACTCGCCTTTAATACTCAGGCTGTGGACACCTGCTAGTGTGTGTTTCCACTACTAGGTCTGGTTGTATGAAGTCTGCTTCTGCCCAGCTGCAATAAAGATCCCACCCAAAATGGAGCACAGGAGTGGGCACTGTGAACTTGACCTATCCCAGGGGACCACCTCACTTGGGTGTGCATAACTCCACCCAGGAGGTTTCAGACCTTGTCACTCTAGGGAGATGGCAGATTCTGTGTGGGCCAAGATGCTCCTGAGCTGCACCTGTGAGATGACAAACTGGTAGAAAGAAGTCCCCTGACTCTACAGCCTGGGCGATACCAACCCTGGAGAAGCTATGCTGGCTGGTTAGCTTCATTGATTATCCAGAACATACCGGAGACTGTTGACTGGTTTACCAACCAGAGATAACATCTAAGGTGTCCTTTCCTGAAAGGAAATCCCCCTGCACCTGGCCAAGACTGCTCACCTCACCTCTCCACCCAGTGGTCTTGACATTGAACATCGAGAATGCAGCAGAAATACTGCCTAGAACCGATAGTAAGTAGAGCAGAGCTTGTGCATAAGCAGCTGGAGGCTTAGTTTACTCTAGCATTGTAGGGTATGCCCCAGGTTTTCTTTTGTCAACAGCTTTATTGAGGTATATAAGCTACATACCATAAAAAGTGCTCACTGTAAGTGTACAATTCAGTGATTTTTAGTAAATTTACAGAGCCCTGCCCCAATACTCACAATCTAATATGAGATACACTGGAGCCCCCAGAAAAGGCTGCCTGCAAGCCACAGACCAGCTCTTCCCCACTGTCCATCCAAGCAGGTTCACCTTCGCTGGACACGTCCACACCTGATCCCAAATGCTCTTATATCCCAGATGATTTCTGCAACTGGCTAACTTCCCTGAGCATTATGTCTTGAGCATCACAGCAGGCACCAAGAGTGCATCCACTTCACTGCTGGATGGTTATCCCACATTCTGTGTATTCATTTACCCGTTTCAACCTATTAAATCTATAAATTCAAGGGCCAGTGAGATAGCTCAGCAGACTAAGCACCTGCTAAAGCAATCTCAAGGACTGGGGTTTGATCCCTGGTATCGCATGCCACACCATACCTGCTCCCAGGAATGCTGAACGAGCCACCAACACTGAACATGGTGGCACATGCCTGTAATCCCGTGCTGGTAAGGCTGAAAACAGGAAGACCACTACAATTTCAAGTTGCACAGAGAGATCCTGTACCAAATACATTTTTAAAAAAAATCTATAAATTCAATCGAGTAACATGGCTTTGGCCTCATAATCAAATAAGAGAGCCTGCCATATTGCTAGAACATTCCAGAATATCTAGTCTCTAGTGTGAGAGTACATAATAAGGATACAATGTGTTCCACAAAATTTCTGTCTGTAGGTGGGGTTAGGGATTAGCTAAGTAAATGACAACCCTAAATATCCATTTTGTATATTTTAAGAAAAAAATATCTTTTTTGTTCTTTTGGTAGATTCCAAGTCAAGCAGCGTTATCAAATCATTTAGCAACTCCTTACTGTGGAAAGCTCGCATTAGAATCAATAAAACATTGTAGGGTGCCCTGTCTTCAAATTTCAAATGTATTTATGTTTCTAGACTGTGCTAATAAATCAATTCTGTGGTACCTGAAACACTTTTCCCCAAATAAGAATATAAATCGTGTTTAGTTTGCATGGTTGGCTACAAAGAGTTTTAAGTCACACCCCTGTATAGATGACATTCTATTGTGGTGGACACTACCTGTGTCAATTTAAAGAGGATTTTCCCATTCAAGCACTGATTCCCTGTAGCCTGAGGTTCTCCTGTGTGCCAGGCACTGTGTTGCACACTGCTGGGACATAACTGTGTTTAACAGCACAGCTGGTGACAGGCAGCAAGACATAAATGCATGTGGGGTAGTGCAAAATGCAACAAGAAGATGTAGGGCATGTGGGGAATGGCTGCTATTTTAGTTGGTGCTATTTGGGGACATTCTCTTGAGGATGAGGACACTGGAGTACATATGTCAGGCAGCCAGATCTACAGGCAGTGAGCCTCACTTTAAGGTAGAGAAGAAGCCTTCCATGTAGGAGGAAAGATGGTGGCAAGGATAGGGAGAGGGCAGAAGGCAGGAGGCAGGAGGGACACTGGCAGTGCTGTGCAAAAAGCCACAGCCACACACATCTCACCCCATATCCCAGCTTCCAGGGCACATCCTCCCGTCAAGCCCCAGGAAGGGAATTCCACGGCTGCATCAGATCCCAAGCTCACCAACACATCCTAAATGTAAACAGCACAAATGCAACATGCTGGGGACACACAGTGCTGGGCAGGGCAGGTCGTACTTGCTTGGTTTCATCACTGCAAAATCAAGCACACCTTGTTCCCTCAAACTGTGCTCTACATCATAATCTCCTTCCAGCAGTGTGTCCTGCACTGACAACACCAAGGACCTACTGATGACAGCTGGCCACCTATACAGGGATGCTCTGAGCTCCCAGCTGGGAGTGCAGGTCAGTAGGAGTCACACGCCAATGCGGATGTGGGTTCCACTCTGCCTCGGCCACCTCCAAACTCAGCCATTCCCTAAAAGGTCCTCACAGAGATTCAGACTCCAGAGTCATGTGAGCACAAGGATGTCACCATCACTGGTCCTGCTTACACTGATTCCCGGCTGCCCACCTCCCCAGCTGGGAATCCATCTACAACCACTCTTCCCAGGATGACAGCTGAGTCAGGGCTGCAGGTCCCCCCTACTCCCAGTGAGCCTCTAATCTCAGTATGCCCTGTCCATACAGGAAGATTCTCTAAACCCCAGGCCCATAGCTTGTTTTCCACACAGTTTCCTACAGCTCTGCTTTCCTGAAGTCAGGACACAGCTGGAATGCACAAGATTTAGACGACATCTTAGTAGCAAATCCTTATTGAGTTATTGCTCCTTTGCCAGTCAGCATGAACAACAGCTTCACTACAGAATCTGCTGGACAAGGAAAGCTGAATATTCACAGCAGTTTTCCTTTCTTCACTCCACTAGTTACAATGTTCTCAGCTTTACAATCTGTAAAGTTTCATAGCAATTCTAAATCTTGGTCCTAAAAAATGAATGGCAAAAGCCACTCACACTTATAAAACCCATTGGGTTTCTAAAAAAAAAATTTTTTTTTTTTTTTGGTTTCTAAAATTTAACAGGTGAGCATAAATGTTCCTAGTCTCTGATGTGATCTCTTTCCACAGAAATTTTGGAGAAAACTGGTTAAGGCTGAGATAGCTTGGGGAGCTCTGTTTCATTGTTTGCTTTTTAAGGAGCTTCAGGTTAAACCCAGGGCCTTTGTATGGAGCTATAACCTTTTTCTTATTTGTTCCTTTGAGATAGGGTTTCACTAAGTCACTAAGTGCCCAGGCTGGGCTTGAACTGGTAATCCTCTTTTCTCAGCCTCCAGAGTGCTGAGAGCATAGGTCTGCCAGCATGCTTGGCTTTTGTTTTTTAATAGAAAGCAAACTTCCTTGTGTAAAGTTACATTTGGAGTCAGCTTGTGAGGAACAGTCCTCCTGTGGTTCAGAAAAATGAATGAATGGTTCAGTCAAGCATTAGCCTCTATGATTTTGCAGAGAAACCACTTAGAATTTTTCTGTTTTCTTCTCCTTTCCATGAGTACATCATGCACCATTACCAATGTCCGGGTGAATTTGAACCAATCTGAAGGAGCTCTACTGCCTGTGAGCAAGACGTCCTTGTACAATTCTGTCCCTCACCTATAACTTCTTTATCTCTCATCTCAGCAAATACAGTACGATTTCTCCAATAGAACTGGCTCTGCATAGCATCATTCTGCTGGCTATTTATCATACAATCTGTAATTGAATTACCTATTGCAGTAATTGGATTTACTCTCAAATGTACATAAAAATGCAACATAAAATAAGGTTGTTGTAGTGTCTGCATCCTCATTATTCTGCACGAAGGGCAGCAACTATACAGAACTGCAGCGACAAATAATGAATGAAAGCCAGAGGAAAACAAATGATTCTGAACTTGGCAACCAAAAATAAAAGAAATTCATCCATCCTCTTAAAAATGTGTTCTTTTTCAACATAACTTATGTTTTTGATGTTAATCAGAAAGGCTGTTCTAGTCCATGTGGAAAAGGGTAAAACTGGAGAGATTTTACTTTTCCATATTCAGGCTAATGTACTTACATTGGCTGCACATTTCACAACTTACAAGAGGAAAATTAAATACACTCATCTTTGCTCTTGTCAAACAATGATTAATCTTGGATGAAAAAAAGAAGAAAAAGAAAGAGTTCCCAATTCCTTCTGGAAAATGCAGTTTTTGTGAGCCTACTGTTCCAGTAATCCTACTTTAAATGTCATGTCCCAGGTGAAATAACAAGTGGTCCCTGAAGCTGCCTGGCTTCAAAGTTCCTAGTGCAATAGCCGGCCAGGTTTCCTGAGTGCTAGAACCTTTTAGATGGCAAAGACTGTATCTGTATCCACATGTTAAAATAATTACATTGTCTAGTGTCTTCTCTTGAGTCAATTCTTTCCCTTGATTTATTCTGTTTGACTTAAGCACTGAATAAAACAAATTTGGAGGTGGCCCTCTGTAAGCATCTTCAAGATCTCTTAAAGTTTCTTGCTATCAGAAACTGATTCTTATGCATCTTGTCAACCAGCGACTGGAAAGTTCAACTGCAAAATAATACATAAAGTATAGCAATGTTTTTGCAAACTGCTTTCCAAAGAGCTGGCTGACACCTGTTGAACTAATGTACTGTGATGTTACCAGTCCACAGCTTTGCCTGCCACCTAGAGCAGAACATTTTTATAGGGCAGAGCAGTGATAAAAAATCAGTCATTTCAACCAGCCGTCTGCATCCCAACTTAGCAAGATTGCTGGACATATATTTGAAAATGACTATTTTGCCCACAGCATTAGTCAAAACAGTATAAACAACTTAAAATATTTATATCTACTCAATTCAGGAGCCACAAAAAGTAGTTAACGCTATACAAAGATTTGCAAACAGGTCCAGGTGAGTGGAATTCTATGGGGTTCCCATTTAGACACCTAATATTTTGTTGCAATTGAATTTGTTAGACACAGTCATATACATTTTAAACATTATTGAATGCTAAACATAAAAGCTCTTCACCTTAGGATTATAATTATATCCAGAGCAATTTGTCTAAGTAACTATAGCAACAATTTCAGAAGCATTTTAAATACAAATTTGGTATAATTTTAGAATCAAGAGTTATTGAGAATTTAATGCAGACTGTAGGGATGTTTTTACTGAAATAGCTTTACATGCACTACTGTAATGAGATTACTTGATTGGGGTTTATTAAGAATTATTAATTTGTTCTGTCTTGCAGGCCATATGATTTGCAATCCAAACTCTCTTCCTTGGTATTTCCAAGGGCTCTAGAGCTGGTGATCACTTGTTTGCCTAACAGGACATCCTTCTCTCTAGCTGGCCATTTAGAGCCCCTCCCTTTTCTTGAAGCAGGGGCAAAGCCTCAATTGTAATGCCTTTGAGACCCCAAAGAGGAAATCTGGAACCATTAAAAATAATTACCAAGTTCATTAAAACTACATACTGGCTCAAATAAGCAGTTCTCTCTGACAGTACACATATCTGACATGGTTCCTAAGGAGATAGCATCTATTTTAAGCAATTAATACACAACATAAAGGCCTTTTGGTTTTAACATTCGCCCTGCCCAGTATGAGGTTAAGGAGAATCATAAGAAAATCTTCATACAGCAAAGCCATAGACGAGGCTTCACAAGGCCCATCAGCTGCTAAAACTTTTGGAAAAGCTCACTAAAACGTTATCTTCTTCTCAGCCTCCTTGTCAGTAAGTTTTAATAGCCTCTACACTCTGTCTATTTCATGCTCTCCAGACATAGTGAAGAAATATTATGAAAGGAAAACAGCAGTGAAGAGCTTTGGTTTATTTTAACCAAATTCTGAACATTTCAAAAACTTCCTTTGGACAGAGACAAACTTCCCCCTCCCCTGCCAGAGACCTAAGTCATAGCTCACAGCAGGGAAATTACAGCTGTTTGCCATTAAAACCACCAAGCAAGTTAGTGCAATTCATAAAAGGCACAAAATCATAAGCACTGCCCATCCTCTCCTGGTGAGGAAGAATCTATCTTGTCTGAGGTGTAGGAGTTTTTCATCTCCACAGCCTGAGAGTAGACAAGGTGACTACACACAGCACCAGGGATGAGTTGCTGCCTTCTAAGTTTTTAGAGAAACAAGCTTGAGGGGGGAAAAAAAAGTGGACCAATCCCATTTAGGATTGCTGAAGCCGAAAACAAAGCTGCAGAAACGGGGCTGTGTGTTGGGGGTCATTGGTTGTTTAGGTAAATAGGGACATAGAGAAGGAAAACAATAGCACAGATCACTGAAGGTATAGCATGTGTTGGAATGCCAACTGTGAAGCTGTCATTCACTAAAACACAGGGTAAACGACACTTCCAAAATAATGAAGGTGGCATTCATTAGCAAACAGTTGAATCTTAAATTTATTTAAAAAATCATCCCTATAAAATATTTTGTGGTTTTGTCTTTCTCTTTATGAAAGACTAACTCTGTAATGAATAGCAAACACTTCTGCTCTGCCCAAACTTAGCCATTAAGAGGGAGCTCTTTCCCACAACTGTTTTTCTTAAGAATAAACGGCAGCAAACTTGTAATTCTCGGTGGTTTTCGAATGCATTGCTAGAAGCAGTCTGGATCTCTTTTTGCATAAACACAACAGTCGCAGAGAGAAAGGCAGGTTGCAGAGGAGAGTTTGCATGGCACATCTGTCGCTAAAGTTCTTTCTAGCAAGAAGACCTGAGGCCGGCTTTCCTGTCCCTTCCTCTTCTAAAATGCCAAGAGGTCTCCACGGTGAGCACACCGGCTCCTGTACCCTCCCAGGACAGGAAATCACTGCGCGATCTGCCCCTGCGGACCAGCACCCTCACCCGCGCGGGGCAGACTGCTCAGAGCCCTCGCTCTCAGCGCCCCCTGCCGGGCATCCCTGGGACGCCGCTGGAGCAGGAAAGTTAACACCAACTCGGGGCAGCCTCCTCCAGGTACAAAGCGACCCAGCGCGAGGAGGTGCACACGCGCTTCCCGCCAAAGCCCGGGCACTCAAGTTCTATGCACACTAGGCCCCGCAGTGGGCCCCCGCAGAGAGCGATCCGGGGATTGGTCGCTCCTGTACCACTGTACAACGCACTGTTCCCTGTGGTGCCCGGATATGCCTCTTATTCAGGGGATGGGCTACCCGTGGAGTGGTCCGAGATGCCGGCGCAGGCCACCTGGCGGGCTCCTTCGGGCGCCGCATCCACGCCTAGGGTTCCCTCGTTAACCAGAGCGCTCCACGGAGTTGTGCCCAAGTCCCGGTGGCTTCAGATTTCTCGCCACAAGGCCTAGCGAGGCGGACTAGCAGACCTACCCTAGCCGGCTCCAATCCGGGACTGCGCGGCCGGCCGCGGTCTGCAGCCCACGGTTCGTGAGACGAGCCTGCCATGCGACCTCTCCGTGCCACCCTTGGCGGCGTCGGGCAGGGTCCGGCAGGCCCGGGCTCTTGTGCTCCAGCCTTCTCACGCTCAGCCTTCAGCTACAGCGAAGGCGCAAACTTCCAGCCCAAGGCTGGTGCCCCGCACTGACTGGGTCCGACCTGATCCCAGGGAGCAGTCCCCAGGCTGCCCCCGCCCAGGTGAGCCCACGACGACCACCCCGACGTCGACTCCCCCACCAGCTGCCCGCGCTGCCCCGTGCCAGCTCCCGCCACAGCCACGCGGGACGGCGCAGCTCGCTCACCAGGTGCGGGGCGCGCTCCTTGTCCAGGCATCAGCGCGCGGTAACGCGGAGGGTCTTTTCAGCCCCCGTCGGGGACAGAAGTCGAGGTAGCCTCCGCACTGCTCCGGGCCGTCTCCCCAGGGCCGCCCCTCACGCCCCCCGCGCCGCGCGCCTGGCCGGAGACTGCTGGAGTCCCTAGACGCTCGGCGGGTAGATCCTCTCACCGAGTGAAAGCGTCGGACCAGGCGGCAAAGTTGGGTGCCCCTGCCAGACCTGCGGGGGCCACAGGGGAGTGCCCCTTGCTAGGGGCCGGGGAGACTGGAACGCTCGCGGGGTCTGGGCCGCGGCGGCAGAAACCCACGCGCGGCGAGAAAGCGGCGCGGGAGCGGGCGCAGCGAGAAGAGCAGCCGCCGGCGGCGCCGCCTTCCCGGCGAGTGCTGCTAGCGGGGGCACGGGGCGGGGCACTGGGCCGGCAAGCCCCGCCCCCGACAAGCCCCGCCCCCTCCACTCCGCGGGGTGAAACCTGAGCACACTCCAGCGCCGGACCGCCCCGTCCCCTCCCCGGACCCCGCCCCGTCTCGAGATTCTACCCCCAAAAGGTGTCCCTTGGACCCCCGGCGCCCCACTGCCCTCAGGAGCCCCACCGCCTCCCGAGTGCTCGCTCGCAGCTGGAGCGTGCCCTTTCCGAGGGCCCCTTCAGGCTGGCGGGGACCCTCGGGCACCCTGCCTGCTGTCCCGCGCTCTACGTGGCTCCGGGGCGGGAGGGGTGTGCTATAAAGGGCAGAGCGCCGGGCCGAGACCCGAGACGTGGCGTCGCCCGACCAGCCCTGGAGCCAGGTACGTGCGCGACCCTCGCCGGGCGTCTGAGGAACGGCGGCGGCACCGGGCCTGGGCCTCGGGGTTGGCGCTGTCCTGGGGCGTCCTCTTGCTAGCCTAGGAGAGAGGAGGGTGGGGCTCTGGCCAGCTCAGGCCAATTTAGGGGAAATTAAATTAGGGACAAGAACAAATCTGCAGAGGGAGGACCCTAAGTAGGCACCCAAGCTTAGCAGAGGGGCCTCATGTGGACAGCGGCACGCTTCTGGGGCAGAAAATTCTACATAGCAGGACTTGGGAAACTTAGGACCAGGTGAAAAGCATAGAACTAGAAAGCGGAGTAGCTAGGGAACTTCTGTGGTGTAATACTTCCAGGCAGAGCTGGGGAAGGGGGACACTCTCCCTGACTTAGAACTCAGACAAGAACCAAGGGACTTGATGGAGTTACAGGGTCAGATGTGCTGGTCCTCCGGGTTCCAGGCCTGCAGAGCTCCGTGACCCTTACTCTTGGGATGCAGTGGGGCAACTTCTCTCTGCTTTTCCTCCCTCCACTCCAGCCTCAGAGAGTAGTTTTAAAGTGCCTTATGCAAGGAAACACGTAACAGCTGCACTTAAGCCATGACATAGGGATGCCCGATGCCCACACGCACCCACCCTCTCCCCAGGGTTCCTGAAAGCCTTGCCTAAAGCAAAGGAGGAATCCTGCCTGGAGCACGTATCTAGATCTAAAAAAAGGACAGCAGTGCAAAGTGACAAGTTGTCTTCATTTTCTGTAATTTTTTCAAATAAAACAAGTGAAATGATTCTGAAGCTTCCTTGGAAGCGTTTTCTGCTTCAGAAATGCCTGTTCTCAGTCTCTGGAGGCTTGGGAACTAGAGGCCATACAAAAAAAACTTTTTTAGGACTTCAGGACATGTCGATGACACTGGCCTTTTAGGGACACAATCCTCCCAGAGTTATGGGGCAGTCTCCCCCCGCCTGTGGGAGTGAAAAGCTGAGCCCTTCTTCCTGGCTTTGGTGGCATGGAGCCTCCAGCCGCGCTCCAGAGGCGCCCTCCCTTCTCTTGCCACGTGGCTCAGAGGCCAAGAACCTCCCGCATGCACTAGGAGGCTGGCCAGGTCTTGGCTGGCTCCGGGTGGGGGGGCCTGCCTTGGGCTTGAGCACCAAGGTCCTTAAACAGACACATAGACCCCATGCAGTGGGACTGAAGATCGAATTAGAACCTAGAAGTGTTGGGTTAATTGCATCCCTGCTTCTCAGCTACAGAACGAAAACACAGTTAATACTTTTCTAACTTTTTTTTTTTTTTTTAGAAAACATCCTTGGCATGTCAAGTTAAGCACTGGAATTTAAAACTTCTGTACACTATAATAGAGAAGAGCTAATTATATAATATTTAAGTGCATAAACTAAGTAATTTTGCTTGCATCTGGGAAAGAGAGGGAGTTCAGCTTTGCTGTTTACTGGCTCCCCTGAATCATTATCACTAAGTATATTTTAGTGGTAATGAATTATAAATAAACGGCTAATAAGTGGGAGAAGACAAATTTTAATTTAGAGTGCACTTTAAATTGAAGTAGACCTATACTAAGGGTGTGATTTTGCCTTTGACCTGATGAGTTTTTGAAGGTTTCTAAGCTGGTATCTTCATCTGAAGTTTAAACTTCTTCAGTAGGGATATCAGCTGTAATGTATGCCTTGATAGGAAAGGAAGGTGACAAATGGGAAGTCCTTGGGGCCCAGCACCTAGTGGGACCTCTAGAGCTGAAATTATTTTAAAGTATCCACAAGCATTTTTTTCTAAGTAACACTCTTTACTCTTTTGGAGAGGCCTGTCTCCCTAACCTCTTAGCCAGTTGCAAGGTTAAAGGCAATTCTTTGTATACCAAAATGTGTCTTAGTTCTTCACAAAATTAGAATCTTACTCTCACTAACTCACTTCTGGGGAGCCATGCACTGAACCCAAGAGAAAGAGGAAGCCAGGGAAACATGGGGTGAA
Source organism: Ctenomys sociabilis (assembly GCA_004027165.1). Classification (NCBI taxonomy): domain Eukaryota; kingdom Metazoa; phylum Chordata; class Mammalia; order Rodentia; family Ctenomyidae; genus Ctenomys; species Ctenomys sociabilis. Next base: position 20,218 of record PVKA01022738.1, on the reverse strand, counting down.
AATGATGAGTCCTGGGGCGCTGATTCATATGACTTGAAAAACGCCATCCATTTCCTGATTCACCTCGATTTCCATTCAGAAAGGAGAGGCATCACCCAAGTCCCTGAACTAATCAGCCAACCACACCTTGTCTTTCCATTCCTCCCTAGTACTTGCACCTCGACCCCAAGACTCTGTGGCTTCCCCGAACTGGAGCAGCGGGCAGGGGCTGATAAGAACATCACCTGGGAGAGACAGAGATGCCACTGTGGACCACGGGTGGCCTTCCAGGAGGCCTCCAACTGGGTGGGCTCTAAGATGTAATAAGATTGTATTAAAATTATGAAAACTCTCAGCCTCTTGACATTTACATCTTACATGAATTTCCCTACAAATGAGTGAAGCAAGCATGCCCTCAGCACCATGAGCTGCTCTTTTGCCCCCCTGGTCTCTTTCTTTTAAATCCATGACATTTAAGAAATGAAGAAAAGGGCTAGATTGTCTGAATGATCCTGTTAGGTTTTTTTTCTTGTCAGGATTAAAGCTTAGTACAAAGATATAAAGTTTAATGTTTCAGTAAGAATGTCTAGAACTGCTTTTTGTTGCTACATTTCAAACTATTAGGAAGGCTCATGACTGTGGCTACAGGTGACACTGATGGTTTCTGATGAAGGGGACTTGGGCAGGTGAAGAAGCTGGAAGTGGGGAGGTTTCAAAGATCTGTCAGCCTCTACACTAATCTCTTGTGCTGGCTTCCTGACTCCCAGGAATGTCCACTCCTCTGTGACTGGAGCCCACACTTCAGTGGGGCCATGCAGATGGGGTTTATTTTTAAAGGAGCAACTCAGAGACTCAGTAGAATAGTTGTGGCACCTAGGGTGTGCTAGAAAGCACAGATGTCTGGCGGAGGACGAGACCATTCTGTCCTGCCGGGCTGTGCCCTGGGAACCCCGGCATGTTCACTTCTGTGCAGCCTCCTCTTCACCCACATGCACCCCAGCTTCCTTAGACTTTCTGGGGCTGTGCTCACTTGCTGCCAGTCATTCCAGGCAGGTTGACACAGGATGACCAGCCTCACTGAGCCCAGATGAGATACTGTCACCTTGGAGCTCTGGAATCTATCCTGCAAGTAAGTCACACACACACACACACACACACACACACACACACACACACAGAGGGAGAGAGAGAGAGAAAGAGAGACAGCTTCATGGCCACATCTGAGGGAGCACTCAGGAGAAATCCAGGGTGTATGGCAGGAAACAGCTCCAGGATACAACAACCAGAGTACACAAACATGCTCACTGTTTCCTACCAATTCAATTTCCTAAAGACAAACTTGGTGCACTAGAACAGCCCAAATTGTCTTGTGAAAACATGTTATGAGAGAAGAAAAAGATGCCAAGTTTATAAGATTTTTGGAATATCTACAGGAAGTGCAGATGGCTTGTGGCACGAAGATAAAGCATCCATATGGTTTTCTGACTTATTTTCTGACATTGAGACATGTACATATCTTGAATGAGGATAACCAGAAGATGGCTGTACTTTTTACAAACCATATATTTATTAATCAATGTCCTCTACATTTCTCTGGCTTTCAAAATGGAGCTCTGTGGGGAAGCAAGTATGTTTGGAAATACAGTCTCAAACATAATACAATTCATCAGGCTTGGATTCAGAGGCACAAATCGCTGTGCCTTTGTTTAGTTTATCTTTTACCAGGAAGTTTAACTCCTAATGTCCTTGAATTCAGTGCAAAAAAAAACCCTATAAAATTAAACCAATAGGCTGACGTCTCAGAAGCACATCAATAGCAAGAAGGACCCTCAAGGATGCTCTGTTTTGGACCCTCTGCTGCGGACCCTCTATTCGGGACCTTCCTTTACATTTCCATCCTTCTGCCTTAATCCGGCATGTCAGATTCTCTCAGTGCCTCCTCTCGTGGGTCTTGCTGTCACCAGAAATTATTACCCACGCAGCATCATCCCCTAGCACATATACACAGCATGCTTAACAACACAGACCTACTCTTATTTGAATTGCAAACTGCCTGGCTTTAAAACAAAATTTCCTTCCAGCTAGATGAGACTGTGGAGTTTAATTACTATCAGTACAATGCAAGTCGGGAGTCCACAAAAGGCTTCAACTTCTAAAGCAAAGGGGGCAGGATTTTCCCTGCCCCCTTTTTACCCTACCTTCTGCCAGTGAGGTAAATATGAGGATATAAGTCCTGGATCAAGGATGATAGCTAAAAAAGGCCTAAATCCCTGGTGTCTATAGGAGCCCCCAGCTCAGTGCCCAAAGCACTAGCCACAGACTCTATAATCTGAGAAAGAAAGTTCCCTCCACTCTACTTGATTTGACACTATTTCTGTTCAGTTTTTGGTAAGAGGACGCAATCCCTCCTCCTGACAGAGGGTGTTATCAGCCTTCCCATCTCTGCTACAGAATACTTGACACCCATCAATGAAAGGAGCAGAGACTTAATTTGGTTCATGGTTGCAGGGTTCACAACCATGGTTGACTGGCTCCAAGGGAAAAGCAGCATGGTGGGAGAGTGTGGTGAAGAAAAACCTCTCCCCCACCCCACCACCGTGGCAGCCATGAATTAGAGAAAGAAAGGGAAAATCAGGGCAGGAGGGGCGACCTCCTGCTGCGGGGCGTCTGCAGCCTTCCCTTCCCAGCTGTTTACTCTGCTTTCCAACCTTCAGCTGAGCATGGTGCCCACCATGAGCAGGTGCTCAGCTGCATGGAGGAGCAGGATGCAGGCAACAACACAGAGGCAGCCCCTGCCCTCCCCAGAGCCACACTGCACCAGAGAAGGTGGGCGCTGAGCGCACATCCCATTCCTGTGGTGTTGGAACATCTGATGTGTTCAATGATGACAAACACAGTGGAAAGGACTGGGTTAGTCCAGGGAAGCAAGAGCGACATCCCAGGGAAAGTAGCCTATGTGCTGGCGTTCAAGAGATGAGGAGACACCAGTGAGAAATTTGGGGAAATGGGATGGGGGTCAATGCCAGAGGAGAGGAAAGAACAACGAGCTTTGGAATTTAATCCAGAAACACTTGTTGGGCCGGGGAGATGGCTCGGTGGAATAATGCTTCCCTGGCAAGCACAAGGGCCCAAGTTCAATCCCAGGTTCTGCCAAAAAAAAAAAAAATAAAAAATAGTCAAACACACTTGTTGAGGTATCAAAGCTAGTAACAGTGATTGCAAAAGAATATAACAGCTGCCAAGCTCATATAAGAAAATAGTTTCCATTTAGCAATATGTAAGCAAAAGAATTACTTTTACAATTTCAGAAGCTGGGAAGTCCTAGTAGGTGAGGGTAGGTTCTTCAGAGCTTTCTGTGATAACAGTGAACTGCGACATGCATGCCATAGACTTGCCATTGCTGTGCTAGGGGCCTCAGTTACTTTTCTTTCATTGCTGGGACAAAATACCTAACACCCAAAATAAAGGAAGGAAAGGTTTATTTGGTTCACAGCTAATGGAGGTTTCATTCCGTACTCAGCTGGCAGAGTGGCACATGGCAGAGGGCAGCTGTTCATGGTGGTGGCAAACAGCAAGGAGCAAAGGGTCTTGAAACTGTCTCATTGATATTTGTACTTCAATAAAATAAAATAAAAAAATGAGATTGGCAGAATTAATAAACAGCATCCTGAAATGCCAAATATTTAGTATTCTCAGACACAGAATGCTATAACATATACTGGAAATGTTTCAACTAATAAAATATCTGATTAAAAACGAACAACCAGAAAGAGGCTTTAAAAATAAAACAAGACAATCTGAAAAGAAAAGAAAAAAAAAAAAAAAGGAGCAAAGGGAAGGACAGCAGCTGAGGCAGCTAGTAAGCCTCTCTCTCCTTCTTACATTTGTATGCAGATTATCTGCCCCAGGGCAGATATAGCACTCAAACCCACAGTCCCAGCAGTGGATCAAGTATTAATCACAAACTCTAGAAGCCGCCCATGACCGTGTGAGGCTTTGGGGAGACACTTGCAAAGATACCAGCAAGTTTGATGTCTGCTAGGGGCCTGTTGCAAGTTTCCAAGACAGTGCCTTGCCACTGTGTGGAGAAGGAATGGAAGGACAAGAGGGCCTAGTGAGTTCTCTCCAGAACTTTTATAAGGTCACTAATGACACCCCTGAGGACCAGCTCAAAGATACTCCCCTCCTGAAGGCCCCATCTCTTAATATTAATCTACTGTGGATTAAGTTTCCACATAAATTTTGTAGAGGGCACAAACTTTCAAAACATACCACCTTGACCCCCTAAGGAAGTCCATCCCTTCCCTTAATGGTACACATTCATTCCATCTCAATAGCCCCCCAAAGTCTTAATTTATGAGAACATCAACTTTAAATCTAAATTCTCATTTGTTTTATCTACATCAGATATGGACAAGACTCAAAATACTATTCAGCCTTAGGCTAACTTTCTCTTCAGATATGAGCCTGTGAAATCAAAGAAGTTATGAGCTTCTAAAATACAACGGTAGGATATAGCTTAGTGGCTTTAGTGCCTGCCTAGCAAGTACAAGGTCCTGAGTTCAACCCCCTATACAAGATACAATGAGAGCATAGTAGAGGGTAAAAGTCCCCATTCTCAACAGGACAAATAGTCAAGAAGAAATGAGATACAGGTCCCTAGAACATCCAGACCTCACAATGACAAATAATATGAACTCTAGGATTGAGAATTATCTTCTCTGTCCCCTTGTCTCACCTTCCATACACAGTGGGGCTGTGACTAGGTCCCTGAGGCTCCTGGCTTCCTGCCCTCACAGCACTGGTGATAGATGGCAATGGAATGCCTGCAGCTCTTCAAAACTAGTATTGCCTTCCAGTGGCTCCACTGGTCTGGGCTAAGGGGCAGCTCTTCCCTACACCCCACTGCGCATCACCCTGGGCCTTGCAGCAGGCCCGCTTACTACTGCCCCCTCTGTGGAAGTTCTCTGGCTGGAGCCCAGGGAGCTCAGAAGCACCCTCGAAGTCTAAGTGGGAGCAACCATATCTCCACACTTTTCATTCTGAGCACCTGCTGAGTTGATACCACAGAAATCCCACTAGGGTTTCTCACTTGTTTGATCCAGGAGGACAGTTGAAGACACAACTGGGCCATGGAAGAGCTCTGTATAGGAGTGAAAACAGCAGAGACTTGAAGCAACATAGACAGCAGACTGTGAGGTCCCACAGATAACCTAGGTCTTTTCCTTGAAATCTTCTGCCCCCTAGGCCCTGAAGCAGTGATTCTCATACTCCTGGAGTCATTCTCCATTGCCTTGACTTTTCTCCCTATCAAACACACAGTAGGCCAAACCCTTGGTATTCTCTACTGAACGTGCAGAAGACTTTTTTATTCTTCCCAAACTTGCCAGACTGAGACTGTTTTATATCTTTAAGTTCTACTTTACTTCTGATTGTAAATTTCATCTTTAATTATTGGTTCTTTCTTCCACTTACTACCACCAGCATTAAAAAATCATCAGCTTTCCTTGTCTTCTTCTGCTAAACATCCAGGTTCATTGCAAGGCAGGAGGAGAACAGGGCCAAGGAGCTGAGCAAGTGGGCGGGACCTGTCAGGAACAGAGATCCAGGAAACGTGCCTTCTATGTGGGACCAATCAGAAAACGTTATCTTCAGTTCTTCTCACAAGAATTCAGACAGATTTTTGACAGGATAGCCTAGCTCTGACATCAGTCTGAGGAGAGAAAGATACAAAGGATGGCCACCAATGAGCTCTTGGCTGCTGCTGATAGCCACCACCGCTGCTCCACTGTGCTCTCTCTTCACAGTGCATCACTCTGAACCTCCAGCCTGTCCTTCTCCTACTTCTAATTGGCCCATGAGTGCCCCACAGAGCATGTGTGTTTTCCTGCCTTTAACAAGTATAACACCTCACTGCATTTTGCACTTGTTTGGTACAGTTCTCTGTTCTGCATGGAAAGAACCTAGAAAGAATCTCTAGCATGAGTCCTTAGAATTCCAGGACATGGTAACACTTATTTTGCCTACAACATGGACACACTTCAGTGAAGTTCTTTGCCATTTTAGAATTAGTTTCCAGTTTCTCTTCTCATCTCAGTGTTAGTCTCCATTAAAATGACCCTATTGTCCAGATTTCTGCTAATATTCTGATCTGCCTAAAGCACAGTAAGGGCCAGCGAAATAACTCGGTGGACTAAGTGCCTGCTTAGGCAAGCACATGGAGCAGGGTTCTATCCTCAGTGCCACGTACAGCACCAGCCCCAACCCCAGGGGGTGCTGAGTCAGCAACCGAACCCAGGTGTAGTGGTGCATGCTTGTAATACCAGCACTGGGGAAGTTGAAAACAGGAGGATCACTCTGAGTCCAAGCTGTGTAATGAGACAATGAGACACTGTACCAAATACATAAAACAGCAAACAGAAGCCCAAAACAAACAAAAGAAAGCACAGTAAATAACACATGATGCAGCTAAAGCAACATTTATAGAGAAATTTAGTCTTAAGTATATAGTAAAGAACTAAAATAGCAAGCTAACTATTCAATTCAAAAAAAGAAATCAGCACAAAGGGAAGTATTGTGTGATTAGGTAGGGTTATATAGTAATGCAGTAGATTAGAAGGAGGGCTAGCCAAATACCTCAGCAGATTGAAGTGTCTGCTTGGGCAGATGCAGGGGCCGGGAGTTCAAATTCCCAACTGAGACTGGCATGATGGTATATGCCTATAAACCAGCTAGCATTGGGAGGCTGTAAAAAAGGAGGATCACTACTCTGTATAGAGGATCCAATCTATGCAGTGAGACCCTGTATACACTGTACCCCCTGTCCTAAGATACAAAAAGAAGGAGGAAAAGGAGAAAGAGGAGGAGGAGGAGGAGGATCTGTCTTCCTCACCTTCTCATCTTAGATATAATGCTTGGACTTAGTCATCACTGACCATCTCCAAGGCAAGGGAATGGAGGACCAGCACGGTGGAGGTGAGCTGCTCGGTGTACAGCTGACAGCAAGCTGAGGAGGAAAGGCGGAGCCAAGGAGATAGACGAACCTTCCTAGACTGCACCACTGGTGTCCCCCGTCTTGTGACAGGAGCTCATGCCCTACCGGCAAGCTCCCCATTACCTGGCACTTTCCAGAAACTCTACTTATGATTGCACAAGGCTGTAGGAGACATCTAGATAAAGCCCCAAAGAATCAAGGCCCAGTGAGACAGCTTCATGGGCTAAAGCGCCTGCTTAGCAAGCACAGGCAAGCGCAGGGACCGCGTTCCATCCCTGACACCACACGTGGTGCCAGCCCTGCCCCCGGAGCTCCCTGAGTGGGCCACAGAGCCTGAGCATGGCAAGTACACACCTGCAGTCCCAGCGCTGGGGAGGCTGAAAGCATGAACATCACTAAGAATCTGCGCTGCGTAGTGAGACCCTGCAACAAGCAAATACATTATTTAAAAAGAGAGGAAAGAAAAAAAAGAATCATGGTTGCAGAGACTGCCTTAAAAAGCTTACTAAAACAGAAAATCCTTTGGCAATGTAGATATTATTCTAGAAAAAAATCGCTTTATATAACTAAAGATGTAATAAAAACCCATGCACATATATAAGCCACTAAAAACTAATAATTAAATACAAAATAAAATAGACAAATAAGTATGTGTGGTTTTCTCAGAAATATTCTATTCAAGGTGCAATTAACCCTTATTTTATGAAAAGTCTTTCAGTTAATGGAACAATGTCAGGCCAAACTAAAAACTATAAAAATGTTTTATCAGTAGAAAATGCACTAATATAAATTACTTCATTGAGAAATTAAAGAAAAAATATAATCATTTCAACACCTGCAAAATGTGCTTTGTGAAAAGTAAACATCTACTTATTTTAAAAACCTTTTGGCTGACTGGTTAATGAAAGAGAATTTACCTATATTGATAGACTGCCTATAAAACAATCAAAAATTTGACAATTTGGGGGTGAATACTTGGCAGCATTAAAAATCAAAACAAACATCCTTTTCTCTTTTATGTATTTAGTATAGGATCTACAAAGTCTCACTACAGGGATGAAACTCAGAGTGGTCCTCCTGTTTTCAGCCTTCCAAGCGCTGGTATTACAGGTGCACCCACCACGCCCAGTCTGAGTTGCCATCTCGGTGTGTGTTGGGGCCAGCACAGCATATGGACCCAGGGATCAAGCCCCAGTCCCTGTGCTTTGCCTAAGCGGGAGCCTTCATCCACTGAGCTATCTGGCCAGCCCAAGCATCCTTCCTACCACACTTCAAAGAAAAAGACCAAAAAGACAGACGTAAAGTAAAACGATTATCATCATTAAAAATACTGAGAAAAGTGTATAGGTCAACATAATTAGAATAAAAAGAAAGCTCTGCAAGTTTTGAAAGACTTTCATGAGAAATTTATGTAACTAAACTTAAAGATTCTAAATTTGGCCTTGATAAACTGCTGCTGTGCCATCCCCTACTTACGTGTAGATTGATACAGTATACTGTATCGAGATGTTCTCAAATTCTTTATTTTCACATCCTGCAGATTCAACCAAACCTCAACCATATTCCAAGGAAGATCTTAAAATGTATAAGCAAGAGCAAAATTCTAATTATTAAAATTATTTATTTAATTGTTTGTTTCTTTATTTGGTCAGTGTCTCAACATGCAGTTACCAGGCCTGCAAGGCATGCAGGACTGAGGATCAAACCCGGTCCTTGCACTTGCCAGGCAGACACCTGGACTGCTGAACTCTCTCCCCAGCCCAAAAAGTAAAATTCTATAAATGGTTTAGGAAATTGCTAACAGTGGTGTTGTTAGTCACTTAAATATTGTTCATAAACTTATCAAAATGAAGGCATTGAGAGATGGACAAAGTGAATAGCACAAAGAAGAGTCCACAAACAGACCCACCTAGATATGAAAAAAAGACAGCATGTGGCTCTTTGAAGAAGGAGCGGCTTGAGACAGTTGACTACGCAGATGTACAAACCCTGAGTTAGATGCTTCCCTCAAGCCATTCATAGAAGTAACTTCAAAGCAGAGTTAAGCAAAAGTAAGAAAGAAAACATTTAAAACACTTAGAACAACATATAAGAAACTATCCATATGACCTCTGGGTAAGGAAGCAGTTCTCAAAATAAGACACAAAGAACAGCCATAAAGAAAACAAAAATCAATACAACAAACCACATTCAAGTTTAGATCTTCCATATAACAATATATAACTTAAAAGCAAACCAAGGCCCAGAGGAATTTTCAGCACATACAAATAACAAAAGACAGTAGACAGAATATACTGTCCAACTCTTAACAATCCACTGGAAAGAGCAGAAAAATAGAAAAATGTACAAATGTAATGGAGCTCAACAACCAATAAATGTAAATAGCACACAACTTCTTTAGTAATCATGGAAATTCAATGAAAGAAGGACCTAACAGCACTCCTCAATCAGATTAGCAGTAATGAAGACGTCTGATAAGTTAAACTATTCTTAAATATGGGCAGAGGGGATTTTGGATAATTTCAGGGAATGTTAAGGCTCCACATGGATGCCAACTGGTATGACCACTTTGGAAGGTATTTTGGCTACTTTTACATGGCCAAAAATATGTGTTCTGTGTAGTCTAGTCAGCAAGACTGCAGAGGGCTAGCTCATCAGAATACCACTGCTTTCTATGAAGTACTGAAACCAAAGCAGGATGCCTGTACTTTTTATGGACACATTCCCAGGGTTGAATAGCACCTGTGGTATTTCCATTTAACAGAAGTAGTACATACTAAAATCATGATTTTGATCACTGAGGAGGGAGAGGAGTATTGTTTGTAATCCAGGGCCATCAGCTTTATCTGTGATGCTGCTTTTCCACTAAAATAAAAAGTAAGATACAAAGCAAATGTTAAAAAATATATATATTAAAATCAAATGGAGCTGGTTTGGTGGGCATTCATTAGGTTATTATCCTTTTCTGTATGCTCCAAAGATTTCATAACTCAATAAAGAGAGTTAACAGGAAATATGAAAATGCAGATAGTCAGCAGCCGAAGCTCATTAGAGTGGTTTTATTCTGAGCAGAAACAAAGGAACTGGTAACGGCTACAGGGACAGTGCACAGAGGTCTGTGTGTTAAAGTGGGTCATTTGAAACGTGCTGTATGTTGGTTGAAATACCTCCATGGATACAGTAAAATTATCACCGTAGTAGAGAACAGGAGAATCCCAGGACCAAAGGCTTCAGAGAGATCAGAAGCGATGAGATTTGTGTTTTTCAGAGAGCTGTGTCAGTCTGAAAAGTTGGCACGCCAAGAGAGGAAGACCAAAGGAAGGCCGGACGGGCATGAAGTGCAAAGCTAGGTTTTCACGAGGAGCAAGGGGTACAAATGACTAGAGGAAGAAAGGACAATGTGGAGTTGACACCTTGGCAATCAGGAAAATAAACTTATGGGGGAGGTGGAGGAGAAAGCCCAAGTCATGCTGATGACCCATGAGGCCGCAGGTCGTTATCCCGGTGACTGCTGTGTTCTTGTGGGAGCCTCTGCTGCACTGTTCACCAGCTCCTACATCATATGATGGAGCCCAGCCCCAAGATGACTTCCCCAGACAACAAAAGAAAGGAGCAGAGAAGGGAGGGTATTTCCAAGGAAAGGAATTATCTCTGTTACTCTTCTCTCAATGCTGGAACAAATACTTGACACTCAAAATGAGGGAAGGAAAGCTCACCGTTACTAGAGGTTTCAAGACACTGAGGGAGAGGCTGGGGCACTGCCATGTCCAGCATGATCCTCTCCACACCTCTCAGAAAGCACAGGCTAGCTAGTTGAGTAGTCCATGCCTCCCTGGTGCCCCCTGGCCCTGCCCTGGTCCTCTGGCCCCGCCCCTCGAGCCACTGGTTGCTCCTCCAGCAGCGTCTGCCCCATAACGTACATGAGGCTTTGGGGGGACAATCATACACAAACCATAACAGGAACCTACAAGATGATCCTGTAGCATGAACTGACACAGGAGGACCCAGGTACAAGCACTGTCAATGGATTAGAAGCCAGGCAAGGGTTAGGAGTCACTGCAGTGGGAGGCTGCTGAGTCAAAGCCTACCTATGACCTTTTGAGTGGAAAGAGGAGTTAATGCTTGAAGTGGGTCTTGAAACCAAAGCCCAACATCTTAGATGTGTGAGGGTTAATGGCACTGATGTCTCCCAAAGGAATCTTCAGGCAATGAGGCATCGTGATGCAGGAAGATCAACAGACAGTGGACATGAGCAGTTAGCTTGTAACTGTGAGCATGAGGTTCAGGGAAATGAGACCTTAGTGAAAAGAAGCCTAAACTCACAACCAGAGGAACTCAGAAGTAGCCAACTCCAAACTCCATACTCTTTCCACAGAACCAAACTCCTCATGCAAGCTTCCACAGTGAACTTTTCACAACCAGACAATGGGATTTAGGGTTTATCTCTGGGACCTTCACAGAGCAGACAGCAATATTCCTTACCTCACAGGACTAATCAGAAATATCTGGGGAGTTTTATTCAGCAAGCACAAGCCAAAGCTGACTGAGGCCCAGTGAATCAGAGTCTCCCCAGGGTAGGGCCCAGTGTGTGAGTTCAGAAGAGCTCCTGAGCTGGGTCTGACTAACAAGTGATTAGGAGCCCTAGCCTCAGCTTGCCCTCAGGAATAAGTTTCACCTGTCCTTAAAGCATGAGTTTTTTTCTGTTAAGCCTGAAAGAAATGTTTTTCTGTTCAGAATCTGGCATAATTATGCAAGAGTTGGGTGGCAACTTCAGCTCGCCTGCCTCAGCTTCTCAGGTTACTGGCATTACAGGTGCACACCACCATTTTCTTTTAGTTTAAAAAGTTCTTAATATTTGCTTATGTCTCTTGAAAATTCACCAGATTGACAACTTTCACTAGTTTATTGCTATGAAGTATTTTATCAGTCATATCTCTTTGCAAAAATCAATTGTCAAATTTACTTAGAGACTCACTATATTATATGCTCTCTCTCTCTCTCTCTTTCTCTGTCTCTCCTGCACACACACACGCACGCACACACACACAAACACAAAAAAGCAGTGTTTGTGACTCTGCTAGAATCAGCTCTCCAAGTTTTCCACATGGGCTGAAGGGGCCCTGGGTGGCCGCACAGACCCCCATCGAGCAGCCCACAGGCCCTGTACACCCTTCCCCACTCTCCCAGCTCATCCATCACAGACAGACCTGTCTCCCCACAGCAGTGTAAGAGCTACAGAATAATTATTTCACCTGCACTACCCCAGAACCTGCTGCCATTCCACCTTTCCTTGAGAATTGCTTCCCCTGAGAACTCCTTGTGGATGAGACTCCAAGGATCTGTGAGGCTGAGTAACTCCTCCATGACTAAATACCAGGAGGCATGGACAGGAGTGGTTGGTGGCCCTGCTGCCTTCAGAGCCTGGCTCTTCACACCACTTCTCTGGACACAAGGGTGGTGTTGGCAGACACTTCCCGCAAAGGACTGGAAGGAAAATAGGTTTTGTGAGGAAGACATTTTCTCTTGCAGCTCCTGAAAGGACGTCAAAGATTTGTGCTCTGATAACAACTGATTTGCACAAGATCAGGTTTGTTCCTGACTCATCGCGTATGTATGTACTCCAGCTCTAAATCTGTGGTCCTCAAACTTGAGAATGCTTAGACTTCGCTCTTGGGTAGAGTTGGAGCTTTTAGCTGTGCTGATGTTCAGGACCACACCCTAAAGATCACTGCCTGGAGAACCCTGAGAAGGGCAGCCTGCTCTGTGCCCATCCCTGTGTCAGTAGTGTTCAACTCACACAGAGGACAGTAACCTTTGGGAATGCCAGCTCTATGCACAGAGACCACGTTTGTCTTCTACATTTTCCCAGTCATTGGAAGAGTGTTGTCCACGTACCAGGTGCCCAAGCAGTTTTGCTTGTAGGCTGAAAATCTATAAATGACTGTATTGCTCATTTAGACTGCTTTCTCGAATGTGACAGAGTACTAAGGATTTAAGTAAGTTGCTTGGATGCAGAGAATGACAGTACCTAGTGTGGGGAACTTGTTTGTACTTTACAGTAACTCCTCTGTCACCCAGTTCACACATTTACAGAAAAGGTGCATTTCAAGAGTCTGGATTTTGTTCATCACATTAAATGTAGCCTGCCAGAAGTTGAAGTTTTGCAAAACAGGTCCTTGCCCACCCTGGCCTTGCTGCTTAGAGACAGGAGCAGTGAACAGCTGCAGGGTTTGATAGAGACATCGTCAGCACAGACAGAAACAACTTGAAGTGGCCACATTGGAGTGGAGCAGAGTGGAAACCTAGAGATGAAACAGACAGCAGACTTCAGCTCAGCTCCTTTCCACTCCAGGTGAGAATCAGATGTAGGTCCAAGAGGGAGCTACCTGCCAACTGTGGCTGAGCCATGCTCTGTGGGTACTCATGGTCCACTTTACTGGGAAAAATGACTGAGGAATTAAAATATTCTCCACACAAATTTGAATTAGAAAAAAAAAATCTCATTTGGTTTCAAAGCAGGACTCTTCTTTTTCCCCAATTCTGAGAAAAAGTACACGCAGCATCAGAGTGAAAAGGCTGCTAGCTGCCTTCCCCACGTCACACCAGGGCTTTCCTGGGTCCAAGTGTTAATTTGCTCTGACAAAACACTCCCGGCGCTTTCATTTTATTTCATCACAAAAAAGCAAACTTAACTTCTAAGCACTTTCGTTGCAAGTTTAATGGCTTACATTCTGAGGTCAGCGAGCAAATGGGGTAGAAGACGAGAATGTGTAATTGCAGATTATGAAACTGCAAAATTAATATTACTTTGTTAATGTCAAGATAGAATTTGAGAGCTAGAGGGGATTTTTCAAGAGCATTGATCCTCAAACTCATCATAAAAATAAGGACACTGAGGCTTCTGTTTCACCATCCAGTGAGCAAGGTGGAGGAGAGACAAAGAGAGAGAGAAAGAGGGGAAATGAGAGGGGAGGGGAGGGGAGAGGAGTGAGACTGAGACCAAGACCGAGACTGAGACCGAGACAGAGACAGAGACAGAGACCGAGACAGAGACAGAGCATAGAGATAAAGAGACAGAGACAGACAGGGAGAGACAGAGAGAGAAACAGAGAGAGAGAGGAGAGAGAAGAGAGGAGAGAGGAGAAAGGGAGAGAGAGTTCTTGTTAATGAATTCTCGAATTCCTAGGAGCCTGGCCTTCTCCATCCGTGGCTCCACCTCTCCCAGTGGTCACTCCATGCTTCCATGAGCCAATACAGTAGCCAGAAAATTCCATGCAGGAAGGCTGGAAGAAGAGAAAAGTGGCTAAACATGAACACATATTCTTTCCCACACAGACATGCCCTGGATATTGTGCATACATTTCCTCAGCCAAAACTTCACTAGCCAGTCAGACTTCGATTCTGGGTAACCATACACCCAAGAAAACATGACATGTAGTAGTGTATATTGTAGGAGGAGAAAGGCACTGGGACCAGTGAGCAATCTGTGCTCTAGCTAACGCTGGAGCCATCCAAGTATCTATCCCTACCCTTGTTCTGTACAAAGAACCCATGCCGTCCAACTCAAAGGAGATGCCCCTCCCATCCAGTAATACTTATATATCACCTTCATGTTCATGATCTTTACAGGGTACATACTGATCTCCACCTGGCCCAGGTAAAGCTAGAAACTGAAAGAAAAGTTTTCAAAGTCAAATTGTCAATGGTGGAGTAGGAATGAAAGCACCAGTTTAAAAAAGTTGTATGCATTGTTGTGTTCATGTAATCATAGGCACTCTGGGAGACTGAAACAGGAAGATGACAAGTTAAAACCCAGCCTAGGCAACTTGGTGACTTAGTGAGACCCTATCTCAAAACAAAAAAATAGAAAGGGCTCATTATGAATGCTCTATGCTCAATTCCCAGTTCAGTAAAAGAAACACTTCATTCTTCCACAGAAAAACAAAGAAGGGTGGCATGCCATTGCTAGTGACTGCTCCTTCTAAAGAGTGCTACACTGATGATGGAGTCAGCTCCTGGTAACTCCATCTGCTGACATCTCAGGCCCCCTGCTTTGTCCTCTCGGTGGCCTTTCTGGTCCACTACCTGGCTCTTATGCCAGCTGGGCACCTGCAGTTTCAGGAATTTACCTTGTAGAAGTTACCTTGCCACAGATTCCTATAGGGTTGCCATGGGGCTCCTCTACCAAAACAACTTCCTCAAAAATGAAGCGGCCCACTGCTATTCAAACTGAAAGTTAAACATCTTAATTTCTCGTCCTCTGACCTGCCAAAAGCCCTGTCAAGATAATGGTGACTCTCTTGGAATTGTCAGGAACAAAGGTCTGGTGGGAGGGGACTCCGTTGCTGTGGTCTTTCGCTGTCCATTGGGAAAGTCCTCAGCTGACATAAACAAGAGCCCCACTCTGTCCCCTCCCTTCACCAGAAGTGGTTTCTGTCCAACCACTTCTTATCATTGTTTCTCTTGACTTGATAAAACTTCAAAATCACAGCATGGCCACAAGTTGGCTCTTCCTGAGATAACCTGACCTAGCTGAGCACATTTCCTCTCATTTGGGCTGATGCTAGATGGCTCCCATTCAAACGCTGACTCCCTTCTGAAGACTTAGTCAGAGCTCCCAGGTCAGCGGAAGCACACCCTTGTTCTCAGTCTTTCCATCATGCCCTAATGTTTGTCTAATGGTTCTAACAAACAGAATGTGCAACAATCTACTTCCAGGTTTCAAATTTGCTTCAGGTATGCATGAGAGCAACCCAAACGGACAGCGAGCTAAGCACAAGAGAGGGTCATTTTTTTTTTTTTTTTCACAGCTAAGCCAGTGGCTGTGCTCTGCAAGGTCCCAAAATCCCTCTTCCTTGTGGCTGTCATGTGCCTGAGTGGTTCTTGGGTATTACTAGCTCAGTGTTTCTTATTATCTGTTTCAGATAAAAGAGAGGCAAACAGAGGATCAGTACAGACAAGAAGATTCATAGATCACTCGGTTCAACCAAAAAATAAACTCAGTTTTAGAATGATATCATGTCCACACAAGGATTTTTTGTCACCAGAGAAGTAGGGGGAGATTTGCTTTCTTGTTTCTGGGGCAAAGTGTCTAACACCCACAAATTAAAAGGGGAAGGGTTTTTTAGCTCATAATACGTAGAGATTTCAGCCCATAGTCGGCTGGCTCCAAAGCAGGGCACCATGCCACAGGGGCATAACAGAAGACAAACAGCCCATGGCAGGGCAGGCAAGAAGTGGCAAAGCCACAGCAGCAAGTCTGCTGTCCCCTTGATTCCTATCCAGTGCTCAATCCTACTTGCTATTGTCACCCATGCCCAGGATGGGGCTTCTTTTTGAAGTAAATCCATTCAGCCACACTAGGAACTATAGTAACCAAATAGCAAACTATGACATGCCCTTAATCCCAACATCATAGACCCATGGTCCAACCACTTTCTAAAAGCTCCACATTTTAACATGAGGATCTGGGGTGGAGGATCGACATACAATCAGTAACAACGGACAATCTTTGCTTTACTATGGAATTAACTACCTGTATCTCTTAAATAAGACATATCTTTGTAATAGGGTTATACATAAATTTCTAAAAATCTATCTATATTGATTTTATAGGTATAAACATAGTATATCTAGACTGTTTATCTCTAAACCTCTTTATCTAGAATAATGGTAAAATGTCCGAGATGGAATTCCTAGTACATTTATTATTTGAGTCTTTAGGTTGGCATGTCCTCTTACTGCTATTTTTTGCTCAACTCCCAAACAATGGGGTGGACACCACTGATTAACCCCAATTATCCCAATCATCAGTGGCAGTAGCGTGGCTTTCTGATACTGTGCCATGACAGTGGACATAGCCTGGTGGGACCACAGTGAGACAGAGAAGGTTTGAAAGCTCACCTGCTAGGCTGCTTGATGGTGGGAGAATACATTGAAGTATTCCCGGTAATAAGTTGAATGAGATGCTCCATGGTGAGCTAATTCTCAGCAACCAGACAGGTTTTGCTGTGTCCCCAAAACTACCCTTTACCTCCCAAGACATGGCCTACCTGGGAGACAGTAAATGTATGGAGGACTTAAGGGAAAGTGGGTCCCAAATAAAAGGTGAGTGAAGGGCACTTCATAAAATTTGAAAGGAAATAGCTCTCAAGCCTAAAATTTAATGTTGTTTAAAACAGTGGAAGATAAAATAACAAGTTATCACTTTCATCTACCAAACTGACAGAGAAGATCAGATAATAATTTTGACGTGTAATTTGTCTGACTAGTAGGTACATAAATTTGTACAAGTGTGAAGAATAGAAATACTTCGTGTAGGCTTTTAAAATGTGTATATCATTTCACTCCAAATTATTCAAAATAATAAAGGAGGTTGGACAGAAGTGGCTACTAGGATACTGTATCGCATGATAGAAGAATAATCAAAGGAATTTTATTCTAGCCATTACATAAATAAAATGAAGTCGCTTCATTTTTTTTTTCCAGACCAGGAACCTTTTATTAGTATCTTTGAGAATTAAAAACTTCAGACAGTAACAATTCCAAGTGCTGATATAATTCAACCTTTCTTTACAGAAAAAAAAAAAAAAAAAAAATATATATATATATATATATATATATATATATATATATATATATATATATTCCACAAATTCTTCCAATCAACAACTGTCCATCATGCTCAACCCTCTTTCCCAGAGAGGTCACTCTTCCAGTTCAACATGTCAGTTTGTTCTCTTCAATCCCCTGTCCCAAGTTTGCAACACAAATCTTTCCAGGTCAGGAGAAGGGCACTAGATGGAGACGGAGTGGACAGAGACAAGCAGGCCCAGGGTCTGCGCCCCAGTCGGGTCCATCATCCATCCTCTGCACCAAGAAGCAAGGTCTTCATCAAGTCTGTGTGCATCACCCCATCCTGGGACAGACAGTGCCACCAAGAGTTTGCACGACTGCTGAGCTCAGTCAAATATGTGACAGCGAAAATACAGCACTGATGGAAGATGAAGACCCACAGCTTCATGTGCAAATTATAACCTCCATGTGAGACTGGAGCTGAGGTTAAACTTCGAGGACACGTCATAAAGGGGGGGGGAATCACAAAAGTTTGGCTCATGATAAACCTAGAGAGTCCCAAGACACAGAGTTAGCCAATATTTCAGAAAAAAAGCCATGGAAGCCTCAATCTTTTTACCACTTTTATTGAAGTTATACAAAAAGAATCCCCAAAAGTGAAAAAAAATATGTTATATACAAAAGCACTTTTCCCCGGGAGGAAGGCTCTATTCCCACTCTCAACAAGCAGTGCTTTCAACAGCGGCTCCCGCCTCCACTCTGCTGCAGTGCGGCTATCGTCGGCCTGTTTCTCAGCCTCCTCTTCCATGTTTTCTGAAACTTCGTTACCACTGGGGGCTGTATCCCTGCTGCCTCCCTGGACTCCTGGCTCTTGTTTGGTTGTCTTTGCATCATCTTTCCAGGGACTTTCATCCTCCTCTTTCCTCTTCTTTCTCACAAGGTGAGAAATATCAGGCGCACAATTTGATGAGGAAGCACTACCTGTTGTTTCTCTGCTGCAGAGCCTCCTCCACTAGGAGTGAGGCCCGAAGTAGAGCGCTCCACCGGAGTAGCTTTTAGCTCCAATCCAGATACATTCCCACTGTACTGGGACTCCTTGGCATCTCCTATCTTTTTTTTTTTTTTAATGGATAAGATCTCATTTCATTAAAAGATAACACAGAATGCCTGAATCTCTATTTTTATCTCAGTCTCTAATTCAATAAACTTCCCTGTAACTAACCCTCAGTAGTTAAGGCTTTACATGTGGAATTTGTGGATGAACTGTGTCTCTTTAATGCCAGTTCAAGCCAAGCCTTTATTCCCTAGGCCTAGATCTCTTCCACTTATACAAATTAAGTGACACTCTGACATCAGCCAGTAACAAAGATATCAGCAACTAATATTGCTGCTCCAGTGGGAATATGCTGGGACACATATGTCCAAGTGTCTTAAAGTAACTTATATTTTCTGATGACTTATGTGCATCATCTACCTTCTCTCTGATTTCAGGCAGCAGTTCCTTCAATTCTCAATTTCTTTCTCATATTCAGTAAGTGATCCTTCAACCTCCTTCATCTGCTCCGTTAGTACAGCCATCCTTTTCTCAATGACTTCAATAGATTTTGCTGAACTGTGCCACTGCTTTGTTGTGCTTAGCGTTGTATCCATAGACCAAGCCTAGCAGATAATGAGTATCTGTGAGGAGATGGTCATGTGCATCTAAGTACTCTTCCTGCAGGGTCAGGCAGGCCTGAAACTCCTCCCAAGCTTGGAGATGGTTCTCAGATCCAACGCTAACTTCTCTAAGTTTAAGATGTGTCTGTGCAGCACAAAACCAGGCTTCTTTTTTTTACTTGCCTTTAAAAAGTGATCTTTGCTAAATCCAGCATATCCCAGGCAAGCTCTAGGTTCCGAATGTCTTCCTCTTCACCTTCTTGAACAGAGTTGATTTAAAAAATGGATTCATTTGGTATTTCTTCTGCCTTGTCATTTTCTTTATCCTGCTCTTCTGAGCCTTCAGTTTCATCTGCTATCATTATTTCTACACGAGATTTCCTCCTCCACATGCACACCTTCCAAGGCACTTCCCAGCGCAACATTTCCCATTCTCACTGACTCCAAAAGTGATTTCCCATAGAAGAAGGCTTCTCCACATGCATCAGCTGTTTCTCCATACATCTTACCTAGGAGACTGGCTGCTTCCTGGAAGGCACTGACAGCCGCTGCAATACCCCCACCACCAGATGTCTCTGTCCTAATGACTTCTTAGCTTCATTAGCCACATTCAGACTCTCCGCTTTCTCTGAAGAGGTAGAAGGAGCAGGAGTATCTTCAATTTTGTTGGCAGAAACTAGCTCTACAATGATGGCAGCTCCAGTTGTGGACTCTGTGGCCGTCTGAGGTGGTGGGGGAATTTGAAGAAAGGAATCTGTGAAGAAGATGGGGAATTTGGGACACCAGAACCTCACTTATGGACAGAAAATGTCAGATTGAAGTCGCTTCATTTTATTCTTTCTCCATCCCTTTTTCAACACACAGAAATTTTGCATGACTTAAAGATTGTTTATTACATATTATGTTATGACGTAGGCATGTAGCACAGGTATTAAAATTTAAGGGGCATAATCATATATATATATATATATATATATATATATATATATATATATATATATATATATATATATA
>PVKA01022737.1:0-36657 GCA_004027165.1 Ctenomys sociabilis | reverse complement strand
TCAATGAGATAGTTTTAAGATACCTTGACAAGATGGATTTGATAAATTAATACATTGCAAATTGCTTTCATAATGTTTTGATATCATAGAAGGTGTATACATGATATTATACTTACAGACATTATTACACCGTATGTCTCTTATCAGTAAATAGAGTGTAGCTCTTTGCATATCTTATTTTTTTATAGCTGAATTACATAAAAGATTCAATAATTATTACTTTCTACCTTGATATTTTTCTAGTGGTTGTCCATAGTACTAGAAGCTGACATAATATCCTGGACAACCACCATTAGTACAAATCTTGCCCCTCATAGAATTATGTAGAAGCACAGCATTATCTATCCCAACTGTACTGTCCATACACACACATCATGATTCTTCCTTTCTATACCCCTTCCTTTGTCTACACCTGTCAGAGATGGGCACTCCATTGTCATTCAACTAATTGAGGTGCCTGAACTCAACAACACAATCCAACACAGTCCAGCATTCCACAACAGTGATGAGTTATCCGAAGAAGGTGTCGACCATAGCCATTTACAGCTCAACTTAATATTATGGCCCCGCTGTGTATACTTCATTTTTATACTTTTCTGCTGGATGGTTAAGACCTAGATAGAGCAAGACTTATGTACCAACACATGTACTTTATGTTTCTTATGAGGTCAGTGAAGTCCCCTCAGGGTTTATCTTGCAATCCTGTACCTTATTCTATAGATCCTTTGTCTGTGTCATGCATGTGGATGAGTCACGGCCAATGCTTGACCAGTTTGCTCTCTGTGAGAGCCTGAGAGAAAGTTTTCTCTCCATGTGACTCTCCCCAGGCACACTATAGTACATCGATCTCTTTCCTCTGTGGCTCCATAATCTCCTCTTTCAGGAAATTTGGAGATCAACTGAGTTTCATGATGTTGCAGTACAGGTTCTCCTATGTCCTGAGTCTTCACTGACCTTGAAAGGCTAGGGCCAAAATGTTGGCTGGCCTTGTGGCTCTTCTATTTCTCCAACTCTGACTTGTGAACTTAGGTTAAGCATCCAGAAGAAAAGCTGATTAGTATCCTCCAGCGTATGCCATTCACTTTGCTTTATCGGACTCAATTGATTTTAGTTGTTGTTGTATGTTTCCATTTGTATTTCTGCTTTTCACTTGTTATACTAGGGAAACTATATGATATTTACACATACCTCCCAGACCTAGAGAAATCATTCCTAAAATTTATTTGGAAGCACAAATGACCTAAAGTAGCAAAGGCAATCTTGGCCAATAAAGACAAGGCAGGAGGTATCACAATTCCTGATTTGAAATTATACTACAAAGCCACTGTGATAAAATCAACATGGTATTGGCAACAAAATAAACCTGAGGATAAGTGGAATAGATTAGAAGATGCAGAGGCATCTACAATCACACTCAGCCATCTGATCTTCGACAAAGGGGCTAAACAAGCTCACTGGAAGAAAGATAGCCTCTTTAACAAATGGTGCTAGAAAAAATGGCTTTCTACATGCCGAAAACTAAAACTTGACCCAGCTCTATCACCGTGCACTAAGTTAAAGTCAAAATGGATTAAAGATCTAAACATTAAAACAGAAACACTGAATCTCCTGGAAGAGAAAGTAGGAGGAACTCTTGAAGACATAGGGGTAGGTAAACAGTTCATGAACAAACATATATTCGCATGGGAAGCACTTGAAAGAATCAACAACTGGAGTCAACTCTTCTTAAGGAGCTTCTGAGTGTCAAAAGAAATTGTCAACAGAGTGAAAAGACAACCCACAAATTTTGAAAAAATCCTAACTAATAAGCAATCAGACAGAGTTCTACTGTCTAGAATAAAGAAAGAACTAAGATATAACAGGGCCCTCAAATTTAAAGACCCAATTCAGAAATGGGCATCTGAGATGAATACACACTTCTCAGAGGATGAAATTAAAGAAGCAAATAAATATATGAAAAAATGCTCCACATTGCTAGTCATCCATGAAATGCAAATCAAAGCAACTCTGAGATACCATCTCACTCCAGAAAGAATGGCTATCATAAGGAAATAATCAACAACAAATGTTGGAGAGGTTGTGGGAAAAAGGGAACACTTCTCCACTGCTGGTAGGAATGTAGACTGGTACAACCATTGGGAAGACTCCTCAAAAGAATAGGACTAGAAATCCCATTCAATGCAGCTATTCCCCTACTGGGAATTTTCCCAATGGAACTGAGAATATTGTATCATAGTGATATATGTATACCTGTGTTTATAGCAGCGCAATGTGTGATAGCAAAATCTTGGAAACAACCAAGATGTCCATCACATGAGGAATGGTTGAAAAAGATGTGGTATTTCTATATAATGGAGTATTATTCAGTTATTAAGAATGATAAGTTTGAAGCATTTATACTGAAGTGGATGCTACTTGAACATATACTCATAAGTGAAATAATCCCCTCTTCTTTCTCTTTTGGTCCTGAGGATGGTACCCAGTGCCTCAGTCATGCAAAGCATGTGCTGTACCACTGAGGTACTGTCCCAGTGCTTCTTTGCTTCTTAGAAAGAATACAGACTTTAAATCCCATGAGTTTGAAGCATTTTAAGTAACTATTTTCTATGACCATCTAGTAGTCCAACTCATGAATACTGAAGATCAATGTTGTGGTCGTTTCTCTTCTTTGTGTTAGATATAGATAAGAAAAACTAGACCTGGCTTAACCTTCGTGGAAGTGCTAATCTGCTTGGGAAAAAACATCAGTAGACAAAACAACAGAAAGTTGTAATTATGATAAATGACACTGAGGAAATAGACTATGGCTAAGATTTGTTAAGTATCTGCGCGATGCTTCTCCACATGTAACATTTTAAATCTTTCTAATAATCTTTGCATTTTAGATATTCATCCAGACTGTGAAAGCATAAAACATAGCATTCATCACAATCAACTTCACAAGAAAGAGACCCCTAAATATAAACTGAGATGGCTTAGATAATAGGCATACCACAGACCCTGTTGCCTCGCAGCCCAAGTTCCTTGCAGAAATTGTCCTAATTCTGTAGCAAGCAATGATTTCTGAGGTGCTGACTTTGCACAAAGACCTGGGAATGCAGCAGTGGGTGAGGCAGCCTTGGACCCTGTGCTTTTGCTTCTTTTAGCTTAACGGAGGTGGTGCTTAGAGTTCAGCAAAAGAAAATGGGCAACAATCAAGCAAATGGACTCTGTCCAAGTTCTTCTAGATGATTCTTTGCATCTACACTGAATAAAAATGAAAAACATATAAACACAATGTCATAAATAAAATGTTAAAAAGAATTCAATTGCTCAGCCCATCATTGATTATCAATTTTTAGTCAAGGCACATGTGGATGCCTTACTTTTTCTGCAGAAAGGTATTTACTTAGTTTGAAAAAAGGCATACCTAGTAAATAGGAGGCTCCGTCATGACATTCATTAGTTGTCCCAGCACCGTATGCAAGTGGCATTTAATAAATTATATTTTGAATCATCTTCTGAAATGTTAATTAAGTGGTAAAATATTTGCTGAAAGTTAAAAGTTACCAAGGATTTAATTATAACCTTGTGGATACCATTTCCAGTTAATTATATACCCTTCTTATATACTTGATAAACCACAAAATGCACCCTGTTAATGATCAATTGGTATTAAATTAGCTGGAATTAGTTTTTATTAAGTCTAAATTAGTTTTTTATTTGTGATACAATAAAATAGTATGTTGGGCCCTTGCCACTATGATTTGGGATATTTCTGTGGTGAAGTGATTACCAGATGCCTAATTGGGCAATTAATAGATACAGTTTCAAAATTAACATAATTGGGGGACCTAGAAAGAAAACAAAATGATTATTCAGCCAGAAAACCATTATTTTTGAGTCCTTCCATTCAGTCCGGGTTGGCAACCCAGCCTTCATTCTTTCAGGAGCCTGTGTTGCCCTGCTCTGGAGTCCCTATGAGGGGTCAGTGTGACGAGGAAGCAAGCAAGCAGTTATGGTGTGTTCTGATAGAACAGAGATATCAGCCTCTGCAGGTATCTTTTGCTCAGCTGTGCTGCGTCTGTAGGCAGGTATGGTGAGCCTGCATGGGGTATACAGAGCCCCAGAGGTAACTGGCTAGGTAATGGGGTGTTTACACAGCTGAGGACAGTCCAAATGCACAAGGCCATCTCTTTCCAAAAACAATTTGCCAGATGAGTTTAGTTTGATGTTTAAAAGCTTTTTCCATTTTATTACTTAATATACCACAGAAGGGACTGCGACTTAACCTCTCTATCTCTGCCATCAACTTAAATCCCTTTATAATTGCTTTCCCCACATGTTCAGTGCATAGTCCTGGAGTTTGTCCTCTGCCATCTGTGTTCTCTCATGAAGTGGTTCTCACCCGACACATAGACTGCTCAGGGGTCTGGGCAGCTCTGTCCCCCAGTGTATGCGGGCTTCACTGTCTGATCCTTGCTTGTCCAACAGTCATCATGAAACTCAGTATACAGTGCCAACAAACAGAGAAAAATGTGGAAGAATTACTGAAAATAAAGTTGGTAAACTCTGAAAATATTATTGTACAAAGTAATGGGATTTATTGTGATATCTCCATGTGAGCATGTATTTTGAATTGATCACATTCACATCCCCTTGCCTTTTTATATGCAGATTTTGAAAAGGAAGTGAGCATTAATGAATCATGTGAAGCCCATTATAGATGCTATGAATACTTGGTAGTCCAGGGGTACATGATGTGCATGAGATTTGAGCCTTAGCCATGCATGAGTGAAATCTGGAAAGAATGGGCTGTTACAGTTAAGTGCTTCTTTCCTTATTGACCTCTTTTTTTTTTCTTGCCTATTTCCTATGTTTCTGTTGGCCCAGCTTACCCCTCACTCCCTCAGTGGGCCTGTACTGTGAAATCCCTTTGCTATTTACAAGCTCACTTATTCACTTCACAGACAGATGTGAGCTTCTCACTCTGCACAACTCTGCACAGAGACGTTGGTATACAGTGGTAGATTTTTGATTTACATCTGCCCTGGTTCTCATGGGTGTGATTTGAGTGGAAGATGCAGATGAAGAAGACAAACATACAATAAAAGTTGAAATTATCAGAGGTGTTATACAAGCCAAATAAAAGTGAGTTGTATGGAAAATAACCTTAATGCCTTCTCTAATTAGATAGACAAAGAAGGTGTCTTTGAAGACAGGATACCTAAAATAAAATGAGTGGAAGAAAGTGCATCCTGTGATTGAAGAATGTTGAAATGGGCAGGGGAAAGCTTGCATATTAAATAAATGAACAGGGAGCAGAGCAGTGAGACTGTAGTGTGATGAATAAAGTAAAAAGTGGCAGAAATGGAGAATTGGTAGGAAATAGGAAGTGGCAGTAAAAGTGGGTGATTGAGGACCACGGTAAGGAACTGGAGCAGTTGGAAAACTGGAGTTCAGATGCAGAATGACCTGAATTGATTGGGCTTTAAGATCATTGCTTTTGCTGATTGGTGGAGAACACACAGGAAGAGGGAGAGAGAAGGGAGAACTGATGGGGCCTGCTGAAGTTTTCAGATAGGAGAGACGGTGGTGTGGAGGGAGGAGTAAACAGGAGAGGGAGACAGAACAGGATAATTAGAGATACATTATCAGAAAGAACAAAAGGCTGTACTGGCTCTGACTCTGAGGCTGGAGAAAAATCCGGAAGGCTGGTATACTCCTGGTTTAATAAATCAAGTTAATTTGCTCACCAGTCATGTATTTCTTAAATGTTTAGTATACACCAGAAGTCAGACATTACAAAGTCAGGTGAGTCAGCAAAGGCATGTTTTCTTGCGGTGATAACTTCTGTTGGAGGAGCAGATAGGCTAACAACAGAGAAATCCTTCTCTCTCTCCAATCTTTAACAACTTGGTTTGAGGAGTATAAAACTTTCATCAGTTACAACTACTTATACAATTTGCTTTGACAATGACCGAGGCTTGATCTCATTATATATGAATTTCATCTCCTCCAAAATAACATTGCTTCTCTCCCCCAGGCCAGGAGGATCTTCAGGGGCCTCCTTAGTGCTGTCAGATTACAAATGGCTTTCGGGTCCAGGGTCACCTCTCTGGGTTGGATTGCAATCAAATCCAATGCCCTTTACTTTGCGGGCATATTGCTGAAGCCATAGTGTTCGGGCTGCTTCAAGGGTTTGTCATATCAGTACTTCACTGTCAGATCCCATATTTTTGCTTTAAATAAATTTTCCCCTTAAATATCATAGTGCTATAGATCATCTATGGAAAATAAAGAAGAAAGTAAAAAAGAAAATTATAACAGCTCATGACCCCATTACAGATTTATAAAGTAATTTCATATTTATGATGCCTTCTAATATACAATATACAATATTTCAATAAGTTTTGATTATAATATTATATTTTTTGTTATAAAAATATATTTCTCCTTATAGATACAACTTGAATTCTTTGGAAATATAAATTTGCAGTGTATCATAAGATTTTAGTGATTTTTATATAAACTTGTATTATTCAAAATGATTTCACTTTTATTTATATCCTGGAAGTGGAGTTAATGGGTCCAACTGAAAATTTTTAAAGACTATGATACATATCGCTAAATTATTCCTAAAGGGACTGTACTAATTAATACTCCCTAGAGAAATTTAGCAAACAAAGTTAAGGCAAACTCTCGAAAATGTCGTTTTCTTTTCTCCCATCTTTAAAAAATTTTAATATGTATTAATTAGATGAGTGAAAAATTGCCTCTTTTTTTCCCTTGATTTCCTCCTTTTTTGTTTTTAATAGAGAGGTTAAAAATCTACCCCTGTCTTCATATGTGTCAGTCTAATTTTTCTTTTGTGGATTCTTTTGTTCTTGTATTTCACTTGCTTATTTGGGCCTTGGTTTTGCTTCATTTCATTTACTTATCTTTGTGACATATATACAGCATCTCAGGAGTCTCTTTTCCTTTACTTGTGGGCCTCCACAACTCCCAGCTTCAGCCCAGGTGAAAAGACAGTCTCAAATGTCCTGGTATACAGTTTTATATAAAAGTGATCAATGAATGAAAGAAAAACAATGTTTTGCAATTAATTATTCTACACTAAAAGACTACCCCTCTGAGGGCTGTAGGAAAACATAAACATCAAGTTCCACCATTGTTTTGGATCCACTCTGCCTTCACAAGATGGGACCCAGTAGGACCGAATGACATTGCTCCAAAAGACAGTTTCTCTGGCATGGATCACCTGAGGATACTAATGGGGTTGCATCAGGGGCTTAGGATAGAATTCATAGTAGAAAGGAGAGAAAAGACTGTGGCTTCTGGGGTTCAATCACCCTAAACCAATGTAATCACTGAGAAAAGCAACAAATGCCATTAACAAGCTGCATGTATATGCAAGCTATTTGTAGTATCTTCTAAATTTTAAGTCACTTCATGATTGGCAAACAATATTTTGCTACAAGTGCAAACTGCCAAAAATCTTACAAGCATGGTGCCCATATTTTGTCAAAAATTTCATCTGAATTACTGTTTTCTTTCCTTCTTAGTTTGGCTTGAAAAATGTGTTATCTCAATTATAAACATTTTTGCTTTGATCTATGTATTTATTTTAGTCATCTATCTGATATGTCACATATCAACTAGGTTTTTAAAAATTTATTATTTATTTATTTGGTACAGGGTCTCACTATGCAACTCAGACTTGCAGAGATCTTACTGTCTCAGCCTTCCTAGCACTGGGATTGCAGGGATGTGACACCATGCCTGGTTTCAGTGGCTGGCACAGCTCACCCAGGTTCCAGGGTTGGCACAGCATGCAGTACCAGGGATCAAATTTATGTCCTTGTATTTGCCAGATGGTCATTTAGACTGCTGAGCTATCACTTCAACCCTCATATGCCAACTTGTACAGGTACGTAGATACTTGAGAAAACATTATCCTAGATGAGTCCGTGGGAATCTTTCTAAATGACATTGTCCTTCCCGATTTTAAATCTTGCTCACTGAGAGGTCATTCTGACCTGCTGTGGATTTGTTTATGAAGGGTTGCTTCAAGTGCTTACATTCACAGATGCCATCATAGCATGGCTCCAAGGGCAAGCTCTGCCTCTTGGGATTGTAACTGACTATTGCAACCTGGCACAGTTCAGTTTACTGCTTCCCTGAGCCCAGTAATCTAAAGCTGAGTCTTAACCTTATTGTCATAAATCAGATTATTCCTACTGAGTGCTCCATACAACTCTAATTGTAGAGCTCTTCCCATAAGAAATATTAATTTCCAGTTGCTGTTGTAACAAAGTATCTTAAATGTGGTGACTTAAAATGACAAATTTATTGTCTAATAATTTTATGGATTCAAAGTCTCATGCATTATCTCAAACTGGGATAAAATTCAAGTAATGTTCTCTCAGAAAGCATCAGGGGAGAATCCTTTCTTCACCTTATCTAACTTTTTGGGGATTGCTTGTGTTGCTGGTTCTACCTTCTTCTCTTCATTCTCAAAGACAGCAATCTTGCATCATGATGAGTGTTTTTCGATAGTCGCATGTCTTCTTGCCCACAGCTGAGAAATGGTCTTCATGAAAACTTCAAGGAAGAACATTACCTCGGATAATCTCACTTTGAGGTGCTTTATCACATTCACGAAGTACCCTTTGGTATGTAATGGGACATAGTCACACTTTCCTGGATTAAGATCTAGGCATCTGTGGGGGCCTATGTGCCCAAAATTCTTCCTAGCACAGAATATAAGCCTTATTACAAAGAAAAAGAGCCTGGGAAAACAGCTCACTGGATTAAGCGTCTGCTTAGACAAGTGCAGACACTTGTTTGGGGTTTGATCCCCAGTACCATATGCTATACTAACCCTGCTGTGTAGCGTATTGAGCAGGTGACTGAGACCAGGCATGCTGGTGCACACCTGTAATTCCAGTGCTGGGGAGGCTGAAAACAGGAGTTTCACTGTGAGTCCAAGCTGCATAATGAGACCCTGTACAAAATGCATAAATTAATGAAAGGAAAAAGAGAAAATGCTTCTCATCTTCAGGCTTGATGAAAAGCCCACTAATTTCTGGTTCTCATAAAAACTTCTGGTCCCCTGAGATCTTATCTTAATACTTATGCATTAAAGAACATACTGATCTGGAGTCTCCAGATCAGTCTGAGACACCACAGACAGACTTGTCCATCAACTCCCTGGGGCCCCTGCCCCCAAGCCCATCAAGTGAGTGGGAATTTCTCTGACACTTCTGCCACCCGCGACCCCTGTTCGGTGAGTGTGTGGGAGAGCAGCTTTCCCCTGCGCGCTCTGCACCATCCGGAGGCCCCACCTCCAAGACCTCTAAGCAAGCGAGTGGTCAGCTTGAGATAACCCAGACTGACTTGGCTGGCAATTCCCTGAAGCCCCTGCTCCGAAGCCCAGCGAGAGAGTGAGAAGTTTTCTGAATATTCAATCACCTGAACCACCCTCGCCCGGCCTGATGAATGTGTGGGAGAGCTTCTGCGCTCCCCAATGCTCCCTGGACTATCGACACAACAGAGACGAACCACAGGCTCACAGTTGTGTCAGAAGAGCTGCAGCAAAAAGGAACTGAACACAACAGCTACATTCAGGACAGGCATAACTGGATAATTTCAAACTTAATAGACTGTCACCAGAATCTCATAACATGCTAAGGTCATAACTGCACCAAAGCTCTACACCAAAGGTCAGAGCTCAGTGCTATACAAAATGACAAAGACAACTAGCAAAAGGCAATCTCAGGCCTCAAGTCCACAAATAAGTTCAGAGGACACTAGCTCAGCTGAAATGATTGAAATAACAGAGGCGGAAGCAAAGAAACAACAGCAGAAAGTATAGAGGAACTCAGACCAGAATTAACACCTGAAATAAAATAAGAAATTTCTGAATACATAGCATGGAAAGTAATGAATCAAATCCAGAAATGTATGGGGGAAACTCAATGCTCGGCCAGAACAAGTGCAGAGAACACTATTCTAGCTGCAACATATTAATTAACAGTGTCATAAGCAAAGAAGCAATGGCAGAAAGGTAAGAGGAACTCAAAGCAGAAATAATATCTGAAATAAAATAAAAATGCTTTGAAATAATAAATCCGAAATAGAGAATCAATTCTGGAAATATATAGTGGAAATCCAATTTGGAAAAAAACACTGCAGTAAAAGAATTAACAGCTCCCTCTAAAGAAGACATCGATAAAAAAATTAGAGGAGATGAGAAATATGATGGATTCCTGAAATGAGCAATACAGAAAAGAAATAGATCACATGGAGCAGAGTCAAAGAGATATAGAAGAACTTTAAATATCAATCATGAGTTTACAAAACCATTTGAGTGAAAGCAAACACAGAGTTTCAGATCTTGAAGATGCTAACACAGTTAGTGAAAAGGTGAGAAAAGATCTCTTAAAAACAACGAGGATACAGAAAACATAATCAATCACCTGCAAGATGATGCCAAGATGAACAATGTGAGATTAATTGGCATCAATGAGAATGAAGGAGTCAATATAAATGATATAAAAAGAATATTGGCAGAAGTAATCAAATAAAAGTTCCCAAATATGAGGAAACATTCCAACATTCAGGTAACCGAAGCATATAGAATACCAAATAATTTCAACCCAACTAAAAGCACACGAGACATATAATAGTCAAGATCTCAGAAATCCAACACAAGAATAATATACTGAAAGCTGCTAGAGAAAAGAAGCAGATCACATTCAAAGGAAAACCCATCAGAATTACAGCCAACTTCTGTACACAAACTATGAAGGCAAGGAGAGCATGGTACAGAGTTCTTCAAGTACTTTATGAAAACAAATTCCAGCCCAGACTACTACACCCTGCAAAACTCTCTTCAAGTTAGATGGAGAAGCGAAATACTCCCATGACAAAGAACAACTAAAGGAGTTCATTATAACAAAGCCATCCCTATACAGGCTACCGAAAGATGGCCTAGAGATACACTACAATGACCAGAACTCCACGAATGAGAACGGAATGAATCCACTAAACAGTGCAAACAATTAAACACAGGATAAAAAGGAGTAAACAACAGAATGTAAATATCATGACAATCCTAAGTCAACACATTTCAATTATAACCATCAATGTAAATGGACTCAATTCACCACTTAAGAAAAATAGACTGGTACAGTGGATTAGGAAGCAAAATCCAACAATATGCTGTGTACAAGAAACACACTTAACACGAAAGGACATTCATAGGCTCAAAGTCAAAGGATGGAAAACAATACTTCATGCCCCAGCACCTCAGAAAAAAGCAGGAGTAGCAATTCTGTTCTGAGACAGTTTCAACTTCAGACCAAGAATGATCAAACGACACAAAGAAGGCCAGTATATATTGGTCAGGGGAAAAATTCAAGAGCAAGAATTAACACTCATAAATATCTATGCACCAAACACAGGAGCACCCAACTATGTAAGACAAATCTTAATGGACATGAAAAATCCAATATCCAAGACCACAGTCTTAACAAGAGACCTTAATGCCCCCTTATCTCAAAAAGGTAGGTCAACCAGCCAAAAAATTAGCAAAGAAGTAGAAGAACTGAACCAGAGCTTGGAACAAATGTACCTGGTGGACATATACAGAGTGTTCCACCTGACCACAGCTGAATATACAATTTTTTCACATATAGAGGGGTCATTTTCTAAAATAGACCACATACATGTCCATAGGTCATGCCTAAGTGTCTGCAAGAAAGAAGAAATTATCCCATGCATGTTATTCAACAACAGTGCAATGAGACTGGAAGTAAATGACAAAAGAAACTAGAAAAACCTGCTAAATTCATGGAAATTAAACAACACCTTACTAAGCATTCAAGGGGTCACAGATGAAATTAAACAAGAAATAGAACAGTATCTACAATTCAATGAAAATTCAAGTACAACCTACCAGAATTTATGGGATACGATGAAAGCAGTTCTCAGATGGAAAATCATAGCTATGAACTCACACATTAGGAAAACAGAATGGGAGCAAATAAACACCCTAATGTTGCACCTCCAACATCTAGAAAAGGAAGAGCAAACAAAACCCAGAGTGCA
Source organism: Ctenomys sociabilis (assembly GCA_004027165.1). NCBI lineage: Eukaryota > Metazoa > Chordata > Mammalia > Rodentia > Ctenomyidae > Ctenomys > Ctenomys sociabilis. The sequence goes on along the minus strand of PVKA01022737.1, from coordinate 24,564 downwards.
AAGATGGGAAGAAATCATGAAGATTAAAGCAGAAATTAATTCAATGGAGATGAAGAAAACAGTTCAAAGAATCCACAAATCAAAAAGCTGGTTCTTTGAAAGACTAAGCAAAATCGATAAGCCCCTACCTAGCCAACCTCATCAAAAAAAAGGAAAGAAAAAATTCAAATACAAGCAATAAGGAATTAAAAGGGTGAACTCACTACAGACCCATTGGAAATTCAGAGGATTGTCAATAGTTACTTCAAGAATCTTTACGCTCACAGAGTAGAAGACACAGAAGAAATGGACAGATTCCTCAAGAGGTACAAATTACCAAAACTGAATCAAGGAGATAAAACAACTCTCAATAAGCCAGTAACAGCTGACAAAATACAAATCGTGATAAAAAGCCTGATGCCAAAGAAAAGTCCAGGTCCTGATGGATTCACAGCTGAATATTATAAGAAATTTATAGAAGACATAATCCCTACACTCCTCAAACTCTTCAATGAAATTGAAAAGGAAACAGTCCTCCCCAAATCATTTCTGGAGGCAAGTATTATACTGATTCCAAAACCAGGGAATGACACAACCAAAAAAGAGAATTACAGGCCAATCTTCCTCATGAACATAGATGCAAAAATTCTCAATAAAATCCTAGCAAACAGAATATAGCAAATCATCAAGAAGATCATACACCACAATCAGGTGGGATTCATCTCAGGGATGCAAGGATGGTTCAGTATTCAAAAATCTATAAATGTGGTACACTATATTAATAGACTAAAATCTTAAAACCATATGATCATCTCAATTGATGTGGAAAAAGCTTTTGACAAAGTCCAACATGCATTCATCTCAAAACCCTGCAGAAACCTGGAATAGTTGGCCTCTCCCTTGATTTGATGAAAGCCAGCTATGACAATCCAATGGCTAATATAATTCTAAATGGGGAATAACTGAAATCTTCTACCTTAGATCTGGTACAAGACAAGGATATGCTCTATCACCCCTCCTATTCAATATAGTTTTGTAATCATGAGCAACAGCAATTGCACAAGAGGGAAGAATAAGAATAGATAAAGAAGAAGTTAAATTATCACTATTTGCAGATGACATAATACTTTACTTGGAAGACCCAAAAAATCCACCAAGAAGCTAGTTGATATGGAAATTCAGTAGCATAGCAGGATACAAATTCAGTACTCAAAGGTCAATAGCATTCCTCTACACAGATAACAAACACACTGAGAGGGAAACTACAGAATCAATACCTTTTACAATAGCACTGCGGAAAATGAAATATCTTTGGATTCACTTTACCAAGGAAGTCAAAGATCATTTCACAGAAAATTAGAACACCTTAAGAAAAGAGATTATAGAGGATTTCAGAAAATGGAAAGATATTCCCTGCTCCTGGATGGGAAGAACCAACGTGAAGATGGCTATACTCCCAAAATTGTTGTACAGATTTAAAGAAATCCCTATCAAACTGCCACCAACAGACCTCCCAGACCTAGAGAAATCATTCCTAAAATTTATTTGGAATGAGAAAAGTCCTAGAATAGCAAAGGCAATCCTGGCCAACAAAGACAAGGCAGGAGGCATTACAATTCCTGACTTGAAATGTCTGCTCTCTAGAATATATAAAGAAGTAAGATATATTACTGCCCTTACACTTAAAGATCCAATCTAGAAATGGACATCTGAGATGAATACACACTTCTCAGAGGATCAAATTAGTGAATAAATATATGAAAAAATGCTCCACATTGCTTGCCATCCGTGAAATGCAAGTTAAAACAACACTGAGATACCACCTCACTCTAGAAAGAATGGCTATCATAAAGAAATCAACCAACAACAAATGTTGGAGAGGATGTGAAGAAAAGGGAACACTTCTCCACCGCTGGTAGGAATGTAGACTTGTGCAACCACTGTGGAGATCAGCGTGGAGACTCCTCACAAAAGTAGGGCTGTAAATCCCATTCAACCTGGCTATCCCCCTACTGGACATCTTCCCGGAGGAACTGAAAACATCATATCATAGTGATATATGTGTACCTATGTTTATAGCAGCATAATTTGTGATAGAAAAATCTTGGAAACAACCAAGATGCCCGTCACATGAGGAATGGTTGAAAAAGATGTGATATTTATATTCAATGAAATATTAGTCAACTATAAAGAATGATACACTTGAAGCATTTATATTGAAGTGGATGCCACTTGAACATATACTCTTAAGTGAAATAAACCAGCCACACATTTGAAAATATTGTATAGTCTCCCTAGTATAAGAAGACAAAAGAAGAAATATAAGTAGAACTGTATAACAACAACTGAAAAGAATTTAGTCAGATAGGGTAAGCTGAACTACATATGTTGCAGAGTACTAATCAGCTTCTGTTCTGCATGGATAACAACCTAATTTCACAGATCAACAGTTGGTGAAATGGAAGGGCTGCAAGATCAGGCAGCATTGTGAGCATAGCCTTTCAAGTTCAGTGAAGACTCAGGACATAGGAGAACCTGTACTGTAACATCATGGAACTCAGTTGTGACCCAAATTTCTGATCAAGGAGATTATGGAGCCACAGAGGAATGTGATAGATGATGTATAGTGTGCCTAAGGAGAGTCACATGAAGAGAAAACTTTCTCTCAGGCTCTCACAGAGAGCAACCTGGTCAAGCAATTGCCCTGATCATCCACATGGCTGACACTGACAAAGGAACTACACAGTGAGGTACAGGGTTATAGGATAAACCAGGAGGGAACTTGACTGACCTCATCAGATACAGAAGCTACACTTTTTGTTATACAGGTCTTGCTTTATCTCGATCTTAACCATCCAGCAGAAAAGTATAAAAATGAGGTATATAAAATTAGGTCATAATAATAAGTGGAGCTGTATATGGCTCTAGTGAACAACTTCTTCATATAACCCTCTATTATTGTGTACTGATGGACTGTGTTTGATTGTTTCGTTGAGTTCAGGCACCTATAATAATTGAATGACAATAGAATACCCAACTTTGGCAGGCCTGAACAAAAAAATAGAGTATACAAAGGAAGAACTGTTCTGTGTTTGTATAAACAGTACAGTTAGGATAAATATGCAATACTTCTGTATAATTCTATGAGAAGCAAGATTTGTACTAATAGTGTTTGGATAGGATATTCTGTCAGCTTCTTGTACTATGGACAACCACTAGAAAGATAACAAGGCAGAAAGTATTAATCATTGAAACTGTACTATAATTCAGCCTTAAAAAATAAGTATATAGCTATATTCTCTTAATTCAATGATTAGAGACATCTGCTCTAAAGGTGTTTGTAAGTCGACTATCAAGAATGCACCTTGCACGACTGAAAACCACTATGAAAACAATATGCAATGTATTAATTATTGAATCTCTCCTGCTAATATGATTTGAAAATGTCTCGTTGCTATTTGTTCTTCAATAAAATAAAAAAAAATAAAATTGCAAAATAAAAATGAAGAATTTACAGATCAGTCATATAATAGTTCAGTCTGTTCCAAAATCAAGAAACTTATATCCATATAATTAGTATTCTCAAAGTAGAATGGGATATGCAATAAATATTTAAATATTTAAAATTTCTGAATTTAGTTGAAATTGTAGCACCACATTTCCAAGAAAAATGAACCTTTTGCACAAGAAATTTAAATAAAAGCATACTAAGCTATACACACAAACAAATAAATAAAAAATAAAGAATATACTGAAGGAGTACAGACTTTTTTTTTTTTTTTTGTGGTGGAACTGGGGATTGAACTCAGGCCCTTGCACTTGCCGGGGAAGCACTTATCCCACTGAGCCATCTCCCCAGCCCCCAGACTTTTTTATGTATTTAGTACAGGGTGTCCAGGGTCTCACTACACAAATCTGGCACGTAGAGATCCTCTTGTTTTCAACCTCCCAACTGTTGGTATTACAGGCACCCACCACCATGCCCAATTTTACAGAGTGCAGCTAAAACTCTTTTGTGTGTTATTTTAGGAGAACTGTACACCTCCAAGAACTCCCTGAATGAGTTTTACCCTTCTCGTATAGTAGAATATTATTAACCTTAGTTTAGGAGCCTTGAAAATTAGAAGCAGCCCCTTACTTATCCCACAGATCTCTATTCTCTTTACAACTCTTCAGACTAATTGTTCAGGCTGCTTCTCTATAACCACTTGTACCCTTCCTAGTTTTCTGCAGAAGAGAACTTTAAGGGCTGAAATACTGTAATTTCAGGGACCAAGGAGGTAGCTCAGGAGAATAATCACCTGCCTGGCAAGCACAAGGTACTGAGTTCAATGCCAATAAATAATAAATAAATAAATAAAGATAAATTAATACTGAAATTCAATGAATTTTTATTCTTCTGTCTATCCATTATCTCAAGTCCACCTGAAAAGTATCATGTGAAATAAAATTTATTTTCTTCCTAACCTCGCCAGCCAGAAGAGAGTCTTCTTTGGCACTTACTACTGCAACACTCAGGGCATTACTCAACAGCTGTAACTCCCATGGATCACCCACCTTCTAAGTAATTGTGGAATTCTTCCACTTGTCCAACAACCATCTGGTCTGGGTGTCAACAATTACCTATTGCCTTTAGTTGCCATTCAATTGAAGTGTTAACACCTTCTGTTAATCTTTCCAGACCATTTATCAGTGAGAAATCTTTAGCCATTTGCTTGTGCCATTTCTTCTATTTGAAAACATTCACTATTGCTTCAATAGGGTTATTAATCTTAAACTGTTCAGCTCTCGTATTATCTCCTATGGCCTCATTTTACTGAATATTCTGGCGACCAGGAATGTAGTACGTAACTCTTCAAAATTCCTGAACTTCTCAGAAAGACAGGGCCTGCAGCAGGCTTTCTTGTCTCCCTCATCACTGCACTCACTCTCTTACCACCCTCTTCCTCTAGCATGCACAAGTTGTTCTCCTGAATCTTGAGTCCCATGTCCAGATTTTATTGAAGCTTTTTAAGCCCTCAAGCTGGACCCCATTTTGTTTCCCTCGCTTTATTTTGTAATTCCATTCTCCTCCAGATTAGGTTCTGTATGTTTTCTTGCTATTGTATTTGTACTTTCAGCACATGGTTTATTTCAGCTTCACATGTCACACTGGAATGTTTTAGATACTGCTTTCCTTTACCTAGGGCTCTCCCTCACTCTCTTTCTCTGCTTCTCCCTGCCTCACCTGTCCTTACCCTTGCAGTAGAATGAGCTCTTAAATATGTGAATCTAATGATACCAGTTTCCTGCTGTTTACTGAAATTTTAGTAAGAAGTGTACTTTCCCACTGTTTGCTGAGTATTCCAACACCCTTATCTGTATCCATAACCCTCCATAATGTAACACTTGCTAAAAATCCCTCTTCTTTGTTTCTACTTAGCCTACCATTTCTGACACTGAGTTGGTCATCACAGCTAATATTTGCTGCCATACTTTCAGTCTTGTCTTTCCTCTATTACCTTGGCTATAGTTTCTTCTCTGCTCTACATTCTGTAATGTTACCTGTTGTCCAAGTCCAGAAGCCAGTTTGCATAGCAGACTCTTTTAATTTTCCTTGTCTGGGAATTTTCTGCACCACTAACACAATAAGCTGATCATTCACAGGGCTTCCACAGATTCTCTTATATACCAGATGTTGAGTGTATAAGGATGAATAAGGCATCCTGAATCTTCAGGGAGCTGGCATTCTGATGAGCAAAAGTAAATATGGACCAACCAGTAGATAATTCCATTCAGTTTTCTAAGTATTGTGAGAATCTCAAGAACTCTATAGCTCTTAAAGACTCTATCCTTGACATCCCTTTCACTCTAGTGTGATTTCATGAAGAATCACTGTTGAAATAAAAAGTAGACTCTTAGAAGCTTATGGTAGAAAGTGCTCTTCTGTGTGTCTGAATATGAAAGGCTATAGGGAAAAACCATGCATAGTATTTTATGGAATATTGTATATTGGAAGTATTTCTATATCAAGATTGGAGACAGATCCAGCCCAGGCAGACACATTGCATCTCTATGGTTAAAAGCCAAAGAACTACACTATTCAGAGTTTCAAGCAGTGGAAACAATTGCCATTATAATAAAGAACACCTTCCATCACCCAGAAAGGTATTTTGGGAGTACATCTCCAATGTGGTGATGTCTTAACCAAATAAGATTTTTATTATTTTTATTTTAAAAAGTACAAATAGTGATAGAAAAAACTGCATTAGAAATGATAGAAGTTTTCACTAAACAAAATAATAGGAATTCAATAGTGGTTGCTATATGACATGATACTACCTTCAAATTAGTTGTCCAGGTATAAATGTGCAATATTTGTTTAAAGAAAAAAATAAAGATGTTATGAGAAATTATAAAAAAGAAAATCAGAGTTAAAAAAATTCAAACATTAACTGCTCTTTTCAAAAGACCAGAAGAAATTGACAGTACAATTATCAAAAATATTCTGCATATACCTAAATATATCTTTTTCCCTTCTTTCATTTGTCATTTTATTCATCCCCATTTTTTTCTTCTAAAAAAGCCTCAAATTTATCTTTTTTATAGCTGAATAATACTCCATTGTGTAAAAATTTTATACATTTTTTTATCCATTCCTCAGTTGATGGGCATTTCAGTTGTTTCCAAGATTTAGCTATGAGAAATAGTGCTGTTATAAACATGGGTGAACATATATTGATATGGTTGGATGATTTCAGTTCTTTTGGAAAAATATCTAGGTTAGGAATACTGATTTGAATGGAACTTCCAATCCTAGCTTCTTGAGGAATCTCCAAGCAATTTGGATAATGGTTGTACCAGCTTGAACTGTCACTGACAGTAGAAAAGTGTTTCTTTTTCTCCCCAGCCTCTCTGGTGTTAGTTATAGGTTGACTTCTTAAAGATAGCCACTCTTTTTGGCAGAAGATGATATCTCAGCATTATTCTAATTTGTATTTCTTGAATGACCAGAGATGTTGAACATTTTTTCATGTATTTGATTGTCATTTGTATGACTTCCTTTGTGAATTGTATATTTATCTCAGATGACCATTTTTGGATTGGGTCTTTGAATTCTGGAGGCCTGATATTTTAAAAAAAATTTATATATTCCAGATAGAAGTCTTTTCTCTGAAGGATAGTCTGCTATAGTTGCTTTTCACTTTGATGGTTTTGTTTTTACTCTATTGTTTTCTTTTTTTATTTTTATTTTTTCTGTATTTTAGGGAAGGGTCTTCAGGGTGTTCAGGGTCTCACTACTAGATTGGACTCATAGTGATTCTCCTGTATATAACCTCCCAAGTGCTGGGATTAGAGGCATGTGACACCATACCCAGTCTCAACTGCCTTTTCAGCAAGCCCCTGGGGCAGGGCCAGCATGGCAGGCCTGGGAATCAAACCTGCATCCTCTGAGCCTGCTTGCAGCTGCTTTAATTTGCTGAGCTATTTGGCTGGCCCTTGTTGTTGATTTATTTTGATGTGTAGAAACTTCAACTGTTCATACTTTGAAGTATTTCCCATACAGTTTGGTTTTTGTTCATGAACTCTTAACCTATGCCTATGTCCTTAGGGTTTCTACCTATTATCCATTTTCTCTTCCAGAAGATTTAGTGTTTCAGTTTTAATCAAATAGTTTTTTTTTTTTTTTTTTCAGAACCAGGGATTCAGAAAAAAATTCTCTCCCCAGCACTTTTCAGGGAAGCACTTATTCCACTGAGCCATCTCCCCAGCCCCAAATAGTTTTTATTGATTCCTTATGTTCAGTACTTTGAATACTTTTCAGTATTGAAACATTCTTTGTTTTCAGCCTTTTCAAACTCACAACTACCCCTGATGAAGTGCTAGCCACAACAGCTATATTTACACCTTTGTCTGAGTCCCCCATGATGACCCACTTCCTGATGGGATCATTTTTAAAGGAATGTTAACAATCTAAATTCTGATTAACAAGTTTCATTATATGAATGCATTGAAAACATTGATAACTTTTCAAAGTAAAATGGATACATATTGCCTATGTAGGAGAGAAAACAGTATCTGCATTTCTTGAGCTTTCTACATTGTTCCTTGTTTTGATGCTCCTGTGCCCTGTACTTGGAAGGGCTCCCCCAAGGGGGGCAGATGGTTTCATCAGCTGGTGCCTCCCAGCTTGTAGACTCAAAGACAGCTTGAGTCCAGTGTTATCCTCCACTGTAGCTCTGCAGCACGCTGTGCCTGTCTGTCTAGTGCATGCAGTTTGTTCACATTCACTAGATAACTGATAACTTAGTAGAAAATCTATAGTCACCTCTCAGAAGACGTCACACCATGTTATAGTAAATGTTACAGGTGAAACACTTCAAATCATTGCTAACAAAAGAAGTAAAACAAAGTTATCACTGCTAAATAAACAAAGTCTTCAGATGATAACATCAATTGCTATTGAACTTGTAGGGAAGCTGGATGGATCACTTCTAGCAGTAGCATAATGATATGTGTGGTTTTATTTACACTGGTGAAACAATATGGAAATGTACCAGTAAATCATGGCATATCAATCCAATAGGATGTTGCACAACAATTAAAAATGATAGTTATGGTGACGACTCTGACATTATGCTTTATGAAATTATATGTTTCATAAGACACAAGAGCTACAAAGTAAACAGACACAGTTTGACTGGCACGCTATGAGTGAATCTTTAATATGTTTTATTTTTATTGTTGTTTTTCAAAAACATAAAAAAACAAACTTTATTTTAGAGCCATGATCTGAAGTTCGATATTAAAATTCAATCTGATGTCTTCACAGTAATTCCATATTTTTGCCACAGTGTGACTTTAAAAAAAAATCGCTTCTCCTTTTCTACATGAGTACTTTATGCTTTTCTCTCTGTCTCTGTGTCTGTCTTTGTCTCTGTCTCTCTCTCTCATGTGTGGTTATTTTATTCTGTTCATGTAATAAATAGAGATGGATTCTAGGTAAAGATGAAAGATTGAGATTTAAATACATTTTCTCTTGCTCTCAACATCCCATTAAAATGACACTATGATTTCTGAAAAAAAAAGATAGATAAGAATGAATAGAAAATAGAGGGAGAGTAACATCAATGATACTTTGAAAACTGAAATAAAATGTATGAATAGTCATGACACAGAGATACTGAAAAAATAAATCTTAAACTGGTAATGGAGAAAGGTGAGAGGCAACCCAATTTAGACAATAGGACCTCCAAATGTTCCAGGATTAAATGACACTTGGTACTTCTGAAAAAGAAAGTGAAGATGGTACCTTTAAGAATCAGCACCACTTTTGAATATGTACTGGAAAAACAATAATTGCTTCCCCACTTTCCCGAACTGTCTCTAACATCCCAGCAAGAGACTGGAGTTTTACTCTTAAGCAAGTCTGTCCTTTGTAAAATAAGGAACAGTATGAAATAAATGTGTGTATTTTCATTTTGTAACCACCATCCAGGAGTTTGGAGAAGGAAAAGATGGAATAGAGTAAGAAAGTAGGGAATCCAGTTAGCAGATTTGTGAACACGAGGTAAGAGATCATTGGACATGGGAGTCCCTGAGAAACGTGTAGTAGAAGACAGAAATCACAGGCTGTGCCAAGTTATCAGATGAATATAAGAGAAAATGCAGAGAGGAGTAAGTCAAAGTTGATTCCAAGGTATCTGTACTGTGAAGTAAATGGTCTCTAATCTGTCACTCTCATTGTTTTAATTGTGCTGATGCTTTTGCAATTAATCATGGAAGCACGTCTTGTTTGAAAGTGTGTGAATCAAATCCATTTCTCTCATCATTTTTCCACATTCTGTGACTCTGATTTCCCTAAAAACAGTGGGTTTTGAGCCAGGAATGGCGAATAGTTGTGCACTTGTGGAGATGCTTCTTAATAGGAGGTGGTAACTTGAGATTTTATGTATCGAGTGTGTAAATGTTAAGTGTTGATATTTTCCGTGCAAATTAACTATGGCTACTTTGTGCTATCTAAAGGAATGCTTCCTCGTGTGACGGAATGCCTCCATTCCTCTTTATTATTCCTGTCACTGGGGAATAATGGTTTACCTTGGTGTCAAAACTGTACCCAGCACATTTTCCTATCAAGTGGGTGATGCTTATTTGATAATGCTGCTGAAAAGCAGGGCACATAGACAGAGAAAGATTAAGAGTGCTTGCCTGCCTCATCTGGGCAATGTTTCTTTAAAGTGGTTTTTACTGGAATTTGACAGTGGAATGAAGCACAATTTAATGTCACGTATGCTTTTACAGAAACAATGTCTTCTATATATGTGCCTCTTTGTAATTGTAGAAGAATCAGCTAAAAGGATATTGACTTTGACAATGGCTGAATATAGCTTCTTGAGATAGTTTATCCATCACATAGTTAGCATGTCTTACCAGTCTCTGTTGGAGTCAGCTTGGTATCTGCGGTCACTTCTGAGAAGCCACATACTCATGAGGCTTAACAACAACAATTATATATATATATATAATTGTATATATTATACAATTATATATATATATATATATATATATACATATATATATATGTATATATTTGTTGTTGTTGTTGTTTTTTGTTTCCCATTATGGCCAGTGGACAACTGCAGAATATCTGTAAGGCTAATGCTCCTAATCTGTTTTAGGAGAACAGCTGGTAGCTCAATGGCTTTCTGTGTTTAAAAAGAAAAAAAGTGCTCTTTCTCTGAAGCTGCAGCAGGAAGCTACTGCTTTTTCAGCAAGCCATGTCACATATTTTATAGTGCTAAACTTTGCCGTAGGAGTTGAGAAACAAAAGTGAAAGAAAATTGATGCACTGCATGAATCAGTTCCAGTGAACAGAAAGTAATGGGTGGGCTTAAAACTCAGTGTCTACTGAGGATGAGGGACACACAGGCCCTGTGACATGCAGAACCTGAACACTAGAACCATTTTGGATGCCTCAACCCTCAGCAGAGGGTTGATCAGTGGTGGTATGATCTGATTGTGGGTTCTTGGTACAATTTCAGGAGATGAACTGTGCAAGAGAATGAATTCAGATGAAACGACTTTGGCTCAGCAAGATTAGAAATGGTATGACAGTTTCCTTAGCAATGAGAAGAAACAAAAATCAGCTATAACATTTTTAACATGGTCAAAGCTATGAATGCAATAAAACACACTTTCTTCAACATCTAAGAGGTGAAATCATTGTGCTTCATGATTTTAACAGCAAAAGAATACATAACACTAATTAATGATAAAAGAATTAAGGGTATTTTTGTATAAAGAATCATTATAAGAATTTAAGAACAATATAATGATACATAAAGAAAGGACAAAAGCTAAGTATTATAAAGGTAAATGCACCTAGAGATCAGCTGAGAGTCAACTGGTGTAGCCAACAGCACTAAGTATAGCAACCATGAAGCATTGTTTTGCTTCTTTTATTTCAGTAGAAAATAGATACAAGATGCATTGAGAAAATCACAGTTTTACATTCCTGATGGTAGTGTTTGTAAATCCTTTGCAGAGCAGATCTGTTAAGAGGTATAAATATACTGTTATTCAGTAATTGGTATTCTAGGGCTCTTAAGCCAAATGAATGAAAGTTCTAATTTGTGTGTGTGTGTGTGTGTGTGCATGCATGTTTAATACTCAAAATTAAAAGATTTGTTGTCCAACACAAGATAGGTTAAATATAAAGTGACATAGTCAATGCATAAATAAATTACTAAATATTCTAATTATGAAATGATGCTGCAACATAGAAACACTTAAAATATACAATTAGGTAGAAAATAAAAAAGAAGTCCATTTAATGGGAATTACATAGTCATTATAATTATGTAAAAATAATCACTAACATTTATGGAGCTATCTTCATTGTCAGCCACTTTGTTAAGCACTTTGCATTGATTATACAGTGGATCTCTGCATCATGTCAGGGTAACATCTCACTTACACACAAGCAATCTTGGATACCAAGGGATTAAATTATGTTCTAAAATGACAGGTTTAGGAAGCAGTCTTGAGTATCTTGGGCTCCACTCTGGAATTCTCTACCACTATGACCTTGCACTCAGTCCTGCTGTAGTTTGCAGACTATCCCTCCAAAAGCTGATGGATTTAGGTCTTGTTTCCAGGTTGGCACTGTTGGGAGGTGGTGGGACCTTTGGAAAGTGAGCCTTTATAGGAGGAACTTAGGTCACAGGGGTGTTCTCCTGAGGGAGGCAGGGGACCAAGCCTGTCTAGTCTCTTTTTAATTTCTGGATTATAATGTAAACTCAATCTGACACATGCTCCATGCTTGAGGTTCTACTGTTGCTAAAGGCCCACCCATGGCCTGCAACTGCCAGAATGTTGGCCTATACCAACCTTTCTCTTTATAAGCTAAATGTCACAGATATGTGGTTATAGGAATGTGAGACTAACTAGTACACTTTCCGTAAGAAGAGAACACCTTTTTTTTTGTGTGTGTGTAACTGGGGATTGAACTCAGCCTCTTGTGGTTGCCAGGGAAGTGCTTATTCTACTGAGCCCTGAGAAGAACAATTCTGAAAGGAAGATTTTAAAAATCATAATAAATGCATTCAGAATAGTTTTTCCTTTTGTTTTCTATTTTTAGTAGAATTTTTCTACATGAGAAATATTGACCCTGTCTGTGTGATTTAAATTGCAAATATCATTCATTATTTGGTCTGTAAGTACCTTTTGAAACACAAATCTATATGTGTTTGCTATTTCTAAGCCATGTTCATATTATAGGTTCCATACTGATCTGAAGTAGAAAGAGTGGAAAGTAATCTTATTAAATTTTTGAACAAAATGTGTGCCTTTGGAAGCTATCTCAGCACATGAGGCCACATAAGTTATTTAAAGCATAATTTGAATTTTCTATTGCTTGTATGATATTTATAAGAACATAGAAAAGGGAGAATTTTATTGTTCCCTGTTGACAGCATTTCATGGATACCATTAAAAATATAGCAATCTACAATCTATACAATGTTTTCATGTCCTTTCAATCATTAACATTTAAACATCTGGAAACTGACTTTTGGTGATTAACCTTTAAACAATGAGCAATCTATTTATCTATGTGTTTCAAAGGTCTTGGCACGTCATAATTGCTTGAAAGAGTTTAAAGATAGACTACAATGAGGAAAAACAGAGAAGAAAGGAAGAAAGAATAAATAGAGTAGAGAAAACGAAGGTGTCAGACAAATTTTCTCATTTTGTTATAGCATGACATTTTGCACCGAGGTATCTTCAGTGAAGAAACCTTTTATTTCTTGACTTACTCCTTTCCTAGGGGGATAGATTCAAAAGCTCATCTTCAAGACATGCCTAAGAATATGTTATATAAAATTAGATGGTGTTTATTCATTTTATGTCTGTGACATCCAGAAATGTGGGACATGGAGGAATTTTGCAGCTGAAGCCACTGTAGATTCGAGGTTGGGCACAGCCACATGCACACAAGGTGCTTGGGCTCCTGCTCTTTCTTAGAGACTGCAGCAGTGGTTCAGTCATGACAAAGACCTTGCCAAGCCTGGGAAGGTGTGAAGGAGAGCCATTAGATTCACAGGGGCTGTGCTCTTGCGGGCTATGGAAGAGTATCGTGCAGGTTGGCCTATTACAAGTGCAAGAAAGAGCATTCAATTTAAAAACAAAAAGCAACTTAGCAATTCTGTTTAAGGTAGAAATCTGCAAACACACCCCACATATTATGTGTGTCTATCTCTGTCTCTGTTTCTCTGTTTTTCTCCGTCTACCTCTCGTTATTTCTCTCTGTCTCCATCTCTGTCTGTCTCTGTCTCTCTCTTAATGCATATGTAGTATGAGTAATATGTACATGTTGTGTGATTATCGATAAATATCCAACCTCTTTATAGTTTCCATATTAGAACTTTGAAACAAGAAGAAAAAATAGTATTTATTGGATGCCCTCATGTGTTAACTTTTGACTTCTTGATCTTACTTCAGTCTTTCCAATGATTATAGGAAAACTGCTTGTTTTGTTTTTATATACAAAGGCTCCATGCAGTTAAGCAGTTACCCAAGTTTACTCATCAGAAGCCAGGATGCCTGGAACCCATGGCTGAATCTGCAGACTTTCATTATTCTTTCTGTTATACCTGCTGACGTTAACACACGCTGACGGCTTCCCACACCACTGAAGTGGATTTGTATCTCAAATCCATTCCTTCTCAACAAAGAGCCACAAGATGCCGAGAAGCCAGACCAAGTTTTATTTTTCATTAAGTGGAGTTAGGAGAATAAACAAGAAATATTGCTAACATAAGATACAACAAGCCCGCCTTCTCAGGAATGTGCTAGGGATTCAAGGAAAACCCAAACCAAGCCGCAACTAATAACTAGGTACTTTTGGGCTGACACAACAATGAAAATGTCTTAGTACTGGTGCTCTGTCATGGAGTTTAGACAGAGCCTGAAGAACTTGCAGAGTTTTATTGGAACAGTAATTATCTCGCAGCACGGGGAGATTTTTTTTTTTTAATTTGTAAGATAAACTTCTTGGGTTACCTTATCATGACTGTAAGAATCTTGAAAGTATAAGTTAATATAATTGTGAAATGAAGATGTAATTTGAAAGAATACTCCATTGCATTGTAGAGCTTTCTTCTACAGTACTTAAAGTGTTTTATGAACAGTAACTAAGTTATTCAATAATTGACAGAAATCCAGTCGCCGTCTCTTCTTTGACAAATTGCCTTATCAATTTAAACAAATTGGACATAGATTGAACTGATAAAAATAATTTGTAAAGGAAACAGTGCACTCAGAATGTTTTTAGGTCTTCTGAAAGAATAGAAATGAGGTATAATTTTTAAATGCGATTAAATATATATTAAACTGAATTTTGGCCTACAGAGTTTTTATTTAACCTTTCCTATCCTGTGTCTCCCTGTACTTTTTTTCATAGTGAATATTCAGCTTTCTAAAATCACTTAAATTATCATCTGTTTAGTGTTCTGTAATACATAAACCATCATAAAGGTGTCAACTCTATCTGCATCCTATTTGATTTTGGGAAAGTCACTGGCAGAGTTCTGATCCTCCAAAACAAAACAATGATTCCAGATGTTTGAGCACTCGAGCTGGGTTCAGAATAACTTTATGGGTTTCCAGCTCTTCCACTCTTTTCCTGGTTCAAAAACTTACACGTGGATCAGCCACTTTAAACTCTCTGAATGTTAGTGTCTTCGTCTACAGTCATATCAACTTCAGATATTTGTGTGGATTAGATGACATCTGAAAATATTTGCTCAGAAGTCTTTTAACATAATTCTTAGTTTGAAAGAAGTCATTCTTAACTCTAAGAATTTCTTGAGGAACTTGGTCCTCATTTTCATGAAAATGGGCCATTATTTCTTTACTGTTTTTTTTTCTTTATACTGGGAATTGAACTTATGGCCTTTTGCTTGCCAGGCAGGCCCTTGTGCCACTGAGCTATCTCCCCAGCCCTCATTATTTCCTTATTGTTCACTCGAGAAGTCACATAGCTCACTAATTGGTATAGTGAAGGTTCTCAAAGTTGTAATTATTGAATATTAGGTGCCTCTTCTAATCAGTCTGGAACATTAGACAACCATGAAATACAATGCACACATATGACTGCTTTATAAATTCATTGTAAATTCTATGAGATGAGCTACTTTATGAGACCTAAAACAGTTTCTGGTATAATATAAACATTCAATAAATATAAGTAGAATGAGGCATTGTTCCTATCAAAAGATTATGAGAGGAGTGGGAAAAAGACTAGATGCACATTAAACTTTGAAAACCACCACGTCCCAGCTGGTGGGCTGTGTCAATTCAGAAGTAGGCAGAGGGGCTTTATGAAAGTGGTGTATACTGGCAACTTCAGTGACAGCAGCAGTATTTTTACTCTTATTTCTTTGGCATTTTTTGTTGTTGTTGTTGGGGGGAGGAACTGGGGATTGAACTCAGGCCCTTGCACTTGCCAAGGAAGCTCTTATTCCACTGAGCCATCTCCCCGGCCCCATTTATTTGGCTTTTTTAAAAATGTATTTAGTACAGAGTATACAGGATCTCACTGCACAGATACCCAGTCTCATTCTCTGTCTCAGCATGCCCCATGGGCAGGGCCGACACTGCATGGGGATTGAACCCTGACCCCTGGTGTTTGCCTAAGCAGGTACTTTGGTCCACTGAACTATCTGGTCAGCCTTTCACTCTTATTTTCTGGAGGGGAAGAGATGGTGAAAACTACCAAGTTGATGCAAGAAGTGGGGGAAACAAAGGAGCTTTTCAGAGCTAGGACCACTCTGCAGGTTTGCGTGGGGCCTGTGTCACTGAAGGGGAGCTTCCACTGCCCTGGGAAGGCTGATGCATGGCTTGAGGCATTGAGGGTCCATCCACCGCCACAGTCTTGTGATGGCCTGCTTGCAGCACTCATCAGAGAGGGCCATGGATATGGTATCACCTCTAAGATTTTTGAAACAGGAAAATTGCTTTTTGAAAACCTTAAATTGTTCACTGTCTCTCAGATTTAATTTTGCATTTGTCGTTGTAGCAGAGTCTTTTTAAGGAAAACACTTCATGGTGTTTTAGATATCAGAACTTTTAAAAGTTCCTGGAGAAAATGAAACCCTCAACCAACTTGAATGTGTGGAATCTGGCTAGACATCAACTTCCAGCACTTTAGTGTACCAAGGTTTGGTGAGTTAATATAGAGCTAAATTATGAGATGCAAAGGGTTATATTTCTATCACCAAATAAGTACTAAAGTTTGAGGATTCCTTCCTTATAAATTTTAATTGAAAGTAAGGACAGGGTTTCCACAGAAGAAGTAGGAATGGTCATTGTCAATATCCCTGGAAGGGAGGCTGAATGTATCAACAGGACCAGTGATGTTTGTGAAGGAGACTGTCAGCTCCACAAGCAACTGCATTTGGCTGGAGCAGTGATGGTGGACCTTGTGCCAAACTACAGCCCCGAACCAACTTCTTTATCCCAACGTGCCAACACCACAATGAGATCTGAATATTGAGACTTTACTTTAAGAAGAAAAAACAAAGACAAACAAAATACACCACTATATTAACATTTTTTGGTTGGAAAGAAATGCAAGTTACACATATGCTGCAGTTTTGCACACCACTAAGATAAAGTGTATGAAGCATTGTTATTTTTCTGGTCCTCCAGACCAACCATGGAGTCTGAAAAGGAGACACTCAGAACACTGTGAGAGAAAGGCACGCTGTCCTTTTCCATGACCACATGGTAATAGCAGGCCACGCAGGGCAGAGCACAAGCTGGGCAGAGCAGGTCTCCTTCTGGGCCAGTGCACGTGGTGGTCAGCATGAGGTCTAGCGTCGGAGGCCTGAAGTCAAATTTTAAGTTGATCATTTTGTTGTTGGTCAAATCACATTAGCTCTCCATGTTTCAGTTTCTTCATATATAAATAGGGGCGAGTAGAGCATCTGCTTATATAGTAATGGTCCACTGAAGTGATACGTGTAAGACCCCCTTCCTGTGCTGTTTTGCCTGTAGTGCAAATCACAGCACATAACTTTTGATGATTACTATTATCTCTTTCTCTCCGTGAGAATGCATGTTTGACAAAGGGAGGGACTTCGTCTAGCCACTGTTCAGGAAACTTTTATATTGTTCATATTTAGCATTTGGCTTATAGTAGGTGCCCAATCAATGGTTTTTTTTGACTGAGTCACATAGTCATGAAAGACGGCCAGTGCAGGTGAGTGTCCTGACTCCAGTGTTATCTTTGCCTTCTCCTTCCTCCCATTACTCACAAAGAGTGGTACTATATCGTTGTACACTATAGCCCGGTCCCTGGTGCACAAGGACAATTCAAAACAGCCTGCTTCACAGCCCGCTGCTTCCATTCTTGCACTCCCTCACCTGCCCCATGGGGAAACCATCAGAAGGCACAGGAGACCCATTATGTTATTTAGTTCTGATTCTAAGCCAGCAAAGTGAAGACGCTGGACTGGTTCAGAAGAAGAGAGGGAGGAAAAATAGAAGGCCAACACTATTTCACTTTTATACCGGGGATGCAGACCTTATTTAAATAGTATTACAAGGACATAAGGTCTGTCACAATTTACTGTCTCTTGCAGCAGGCATTTTTGGTTCACCCTTGGGGTAATAAGATAATAAAGTAATGATAATATTACTGACCATAAAAGTGTACCTGGTAATTCTTTTCCCAGTGCTCTTCCAAGCCCTTTGCATGCATTATCACATTTAATCCAAAAAGTTGTGCTTAAGTAGTGTTGCTGAAGCCAGACTTACAGGATGAAGCTGACACTCCAGATACAAAGTGTCTGAGCCCTCTGTGGCTCCGGAAGTAAACTGTGGGGAGAGGGTTGCTACTATTGATGAAATCTAGGTCCTAGCTTTCTTTGCGTGTGTATGTGTGCTACTGAGGACTGAACCCAAGGCCTTCTCATTGAGCTCTGTCTCCAGCCATTTTTAACTTGTTTGGACATAGAAATCATCATAGAAGTTCCTGAAAAACAGCACCTTACTAGAGCTTTCTAAGTTTGGAACTCAACTCAGTAGATTTCAGGACAGGTTCCCAGGACATGTGATGCTATCCTGAGTATCATATTTTGAGAAATGTAGCTATGTATGAGGCAAATCTATTGCAGTCTTTAAAGAAGGGATAGAAGGAAGAGTGTGGTCACACCCAGGTTTCACAATGTCTTTCAGTTGCAACTTGAAGAACAGCCTAGAAGACAGAGGGTGTCTGTCATGAGGGAACCTTTAGAAAGTACCTAAGAATTCAGGTGATCCAGGGCTGCACTGAGGAGCTCAGAGATTTCATAGAGGCAGGTTTATGAGTAGAATCCACTGGCTGAGATTTTTTTTCAGCAGTTAGGCCCCATTGGCTGGGGCAAAGAGTGTGCACATGGATATGTGCTAGGAGAAAAACTACCTCCTACCAAGAACAAGACTCCTGGGAACCAATAGCTTGACAAGCAAGCAGAGTGATTCAACCTGAAACATTTGAAAAGTAATTCACTGAACTTTGTTACTGTTTATATGTAGATGAACCCCCCTCCACACACACAAAGACTCATGTATTCACAGTCTCAGTCAGGATATATCTTAAAAGGTATGGAAATAGATCCTGGCTGAGATGATAATCCCAGCGGCTGTGAGCCTTTGGAAAAGGAATAGGTTATGTAGACAGAGATTATATGGGAAAGAAATTTTGGGCTGGGAAAACAGCTTGAGCAAGTGGAAATGGCTAGAGGAGTGGGAATTGAATTGGGTACTGAAAACACAGGACCTAGGAGCTCATATAACCTGAATCTTGGGATGTTTAAGTGGATGAAAAATGGGAACAACTGGTGAAGAAAATAGCATTTACTGAGCATTTATCATGTTTTGAGAGTGCTCTGAAGGCCTTGAGTGTATTATGTCTGAATACCGCTACAACCTTAGTGGATGGCTACCAAGTCCTATAGACAGAGGGGTTTTGAAAATCAGGATAGCGAGGCAAGATTTGTTTCTCAGGTCAGTATTTGTGCTCCATGCATGGAGGTGCTTCAGAGAGATTTCGGGGGTGTGTAAAGGAATCTGAAAGGAAAACAACCCAAATCAAACTAAAACTGAAATGTAAACTAAAGATTTGTATTAATAGTGTTTGTGGACAGGATATGATGTCTGCAGCTTGTACTATGAATAACCACTAAGAAGACAACAATATGGGATGTATTCATTATTGAAACTGTTTTACTAATCAGTTTTGAAACTATCTCATTCTCAATAAAATTATTAAAATGTAAAGATAATCTGTTCTCATCTGTTTTATTTTTTATTTTTATTTATTTATTTATTTTTATTTTTTTGTCTTTTTGAGACAGGGTCTCACTATGCAGTTCAGGTTGGCCTTAAGCTCACTTTGTAGCTCAGGCTGGTCTCGAACTCACAACAATCCTCCTGCCTCAGCCTCCCGAGTGCTGGGATTACAGGCATGAGCCACCACGCCCGACTCATCTGTTTTATTATATAGATTTCCAATGCTATATTTGGGGAAAATATAATTTTTAGTGTTTTCTTTTAAATTCATAAATTATTTGTAGTTAAAAAGTGTCATGTGAAAAGTTCAATATAAAAATTCAGGATTAATCTTAGAGTTGGCATAGGACTGTATACAAAGGAAAGTCAGTTTGAAACTTGTTTAAATATCTAGGCAAGAGGCAGTGGAACCAGAGCAATGGGACTCAGGGCTGAGGTACTGGTTTTGATAGGAGCAGGTAAAGAACTGGTTGATTCTAGAGGTAGGACTCCAGTAGGCTTAGACACTGGGTGGGAGGGTCACAGAGGAGGGAGGACAGGGTGAATGTGATGAAGAGACCAAGGAGTGAACAGAGGAGCTCAGGTCTGGCTGGACCCAGGCTGTGTCTTTTCATACTACCTTCTCTCTGTGTAAAGAAGTTGGTTCCTCCCTGGGAAGGTCTCTACCATTATTTTACACCAAGTATAGCACCACCAATGAAGTAAGACCTGGACCAGTCTTCACTGATCTAATTTGACTCTCCTATGACATCATCTCAAGTTCAAGTTTTAGACAAGGTGAGATGGAAAGTACCTTTGCTTTGACTTTAAGTAGATGGAAAGAAGGAGACAAACTTTGTCAGCTATTGCGCCATGGTTCAAAGGGGAGAATAAGCAAAATATAAGATAATACTTTCTGCAGCTAGAAAGGCCCATATTCAAATCTTGCCTTATTTCTACACATACCAGCTTTAGGAAGTTTTCTTAATTATTCATCCTCTGCTATTGCACTTATAAGACATAGGCAATAATATCTTTCTTTCAGAAATGAAGTAATACACAGTGACAATTCATGTAATGCCCTATATAGTGCTTGGGTGCTGAGTAGTATTTATGCTAGTGATAATAACTCTATCCCTCAGAAATGATTTCCTCCTGGACTCCTATCTACATCCAAGGTCAGAGCTTAATTGCTTCTGGTGTATTTGTGTTTATAGGAAGCTATGGAATGAATTAGTGATGACATTCATGATATTCTATAAAATGTAAGGAGGTGACAAGTCCAGTACACCAGGCTGTGAGTGAAGGTTTACTTCAGCTCAGTACTAGGAGAGGTTAAAATTACAATTAAGAGATTTAAGAAATTACACTCAGGCTGTGACATTTTATAATAGGTTTCATGGGACAGGTTAGAAAGCAACAGAGAACTGAGGTCAGTTAACAAAGCACTTGCTGATTTTTTATCATAAGTATTTAGGATTATTTGCGCACTGCAGGTATGACATTTTTATTTTACTTTTGTTTTTGGAGGAGAGACATATGTATATATATCTTAATTTTTTTTTTTTTAAATCTTGATTCTTGACAAGAAAAACAAAAATTGTGTGGCACTTGGAGAAAAAGTCAAACACCAAGGATTTAATACCAGTGCTGCTTGTAATTTGCATAGATTACAGAAATAATCAATCTTGCATTGTTTTAAGTTCAATGAGTACACAGCAGTGGATGATTTTGCCTGGGATAATCCTTTTCAAAGGCAATTTTCAGTCCCAAAGAGCCTGCTGAATAGCACTGTGTTTCCCTGGCATGACAATGGTCTGCTGCCCAAGAGGCTTCTCTGCTGTGGGGCCCTGGGGGATGCTGTGGCAGCAGGCGGCACCTGGGAAGTCGCCAGGTGTTCCTCCTGAATGGCTGAGGGGGCAGACTGGTACCAAGAAGCTGTGTTTTTGATTCCTCAAGGCATAGTCAAGGCTTGGCCCCAACCCAGAAGGCAAGTAGGTGGGATATGAATATGTTCCCATTGTGTTTGCTGAAACTGGCTTTTACTGGCTTACAAGATCCCACTGTCATACAGTCTGAAATTTAAGGAGCTAATTATTGAACTGTTTGTTGGTAGCTTGAAACAGGCCTCAGTGGGAGCATTTTCATTGTGGAGAAGGGAAAACACATATTCCACCCCTTCCAGAGCTCCTTTGCTGACACGTCATTGTTCGTGAGGCTTATAATACTTTTGTCTCTTCTACCATTAATGTATAGTCAAAGGCACCTGTGTCACTACTTTCTCTAATGTACAAATTTAAGATTATTCCCTGGATTACTTCATTTTATTTTGATAAACATTTTGAGGATTTAAGTTGCAGGCTTTTTTTTTTTTTTTTAAACCCTTGGTGGCCCTTTTGTTTTCCAAAAGTTACCAGGGAAGAAATTGGAACTCAGAGTGATGAAGAAACTTGCCACAATTGACTTCCTGGACCAAGGACGAATCAAGACCCACAAACATACCTTGTAGGGCCAGAGATGAGCTTGAGGGATATTCTTTTCTCTGAAATGTCTCTGGATGTCCAAAAGCAGCGAGGATCTTTTCTGCACATCGTGAACTTACCATTTGTCGTGACTCTTAAAGACAGGCCCAAAAGTGCTGTGCTTCTTCCTGCAGTGTCTCCCAGAGAGGAAATGAGTGAAACCTTCAGCCTGAGTTGCTGCTTGGCATCTCAAGGCACATCTAGAATCTCTGATGGCCATCCTGATGTTATCCTACGTACTGACAGATTTTCTCAGAATATGATATACCTCTGAAGAGCAATAGCATCCCAGATGGCTTCCTCAGTGAGGTGTCTGAATGGCTGTTAATTCTGAATCAATATGATTACTCAGAGTGAGTTGTGTGTTTGTAGAGTGCATCTGTGGGTGTTCCCAACAGCCAGCTCACTCTATTTGCAAAAGAGAGATTCAGAGATTCTTTGAGAAAGCAGCTGCAGGGTGGGAAAACAGTGGGCAGGATGGGAAGTAGAGAATAACAAACGTGAGTTATCTTGTGCTGCGTGGTACATACTGAGTCCCCCAATAGAAACTGGGAAATTATTTTTGATTCACTCAGTCACAGATTGCTTTTCTTTTCGCAACAGATATTCTTGAGCATCAATAGAATCATGTCATGTCCTCAGGATAGGAGAGTGGAAAAGACAATGGTTGCCCTTCTCCCTAGAGATACCAATAGGAGGAAGTCATTATTAAATTAATGATTGCATTCTTCATCATTTAATTTTATTGGCATAAGTGTTCCAGTGGAGAACTGTGGAATGTAAGTAGAGCAAATTTAAAAGTATCCAATTTAGGCCAGGGTGATCAGTTAAGGGTTCTTAAGGAAACATGCAGCTATGATGAGCCAGGAGATGCACTGGCTAGATGAAAACACAAAAATAAAGAGCTCCAGCAACAGAAATAGAGAGGTCAGACCAACCTGGGCTATGTATAATTAAGACTAAAAGCAGTGCTAATGTGGCCAGTGCACGAGTGAAGAGGAATTGAAGGAGACCAGAAGCTGGACTGACAAGTAAGGGTAAGTTCTACAAGGCCTGCTAGGTAGTTCAAGTTTTTTCCAAGTTCAGATAGCACTAAATGAAATGTTGAGAGGTTTTCTTTAGGAACATAGTTCAGGCTACTAGGGAAAGTGAAGAAAATTCAAGCATGCCAATTGCAGAAAGGTGCAATAGTTTTTGGTCTGTTTGGAAGCAATGTGTCAAGAGGCAAATTGAAATGTGTGAAGCACAAAGAGCATGATTTTGTTTCTGCCTCCTCCCCCACCAGTGTGGCCTTGCACAGAGCACTTGTTTAAGGTTTTGAGGTTCTTCTATCGTTTCTTTTCTTTTCTGACTTTTTGTATTTTAGGGAATGGTTGACAGGGTTCTCAGCATCTCACAACTAGATCGGACTTACAGTGATCCTCCTGTTTACAGGCTCCCAAGATCTGATATTACAGGCGTGCTCCACCATGCCCAGTCTCAATTGCTGTTTCAGTGCACACTGGGGTCAGGGCTGGCATGGCAGGCCTGGGGATCAAACCCCTGGCCCCTGAGCCTGCTTGCAGGCACTTTAATCCACTGAGCTATTTGGCTGGCCTTCTTGAGGTATTTAATTGCTTGTTTTTGTTTATTTTGTTTTTTTAAACTATGAAGTTAGGCAATAAGATTTGTGTGTTTGATTTTTGAGCTACTATCTGCAACTTATTCATAACAATAAAGTGGTCAACTTAGAAAAGGACAGGTCATATAAAATCTATTATCCAGCTGATATTCACACTTACATGTTTTTCTTTTGTGTTTCTAGTTGTGCAAACTCAGTCTTAGATGGAAGACAAACTTATAAAATCAGTTTTGAAACTAATCAAAACTAATTTTGTGGAAGTTTTTTTTTTCATATGGAGGAGGAAGATCTCTAGTGAAGGCCTGCTGCAATATTCATCTGAAATATTTCCCAAAGGCTCATGGATTCTATGGCTTCGCCCCTAATGAAAAAGTGTTCAGAGGTGGGACATTAGGAGGAGGAGACTAGATCCTGAGGGCTGTAATATAAATGGCTTGTTCAACTACCTTATGTCAACGGAGTGCCCACTTTTGACAGGTGTAGACAAAGGAAGGGTTGTAAAAAGAAAAAATCATGATGTGTGTGTATAGACAGTACAGTTGGGATAGATAACACTGTGCTTGTACATAATTCTATGATAGGCAAGATCTGCACTAATGGTGGTTGAACAGGATATTATGTCAGCTTTTAGTGCTATGGTCATCCACT
>PVKA01022736.1:0-30691 GCA_004027165.1 Ctenomys sociabilis | reverse complement strand
TTTTTTCTTGTCTTGTTCCTGATTTTAGGGTGAATGTTTTCAAGTTTTGAACACTCAATATGATGTGGACTCCAGTCAACAAATTCTGTGGATAATCCACTATTATTGTGGACTGCTGGACTGTGTTGGAGTGTTTTGCTCAATTCAAGAAAATATAGTTTTTAAATGCCAATGGAATACCCATCTCTGACAAGACTAAATAAAAAAGATGATACAAAGGAAGAACCATTTTGTATTTGTATATACAGAATAGTCAGGATAGATATACAGCTACTTTTGCTCGATTCTATGAGAAGAGAGATTTGTAGTAATAGTGTTTGGACAGGATATCCTGTCTGCTTCTTGTACTGTGGATACCCACTAAGAAGATAACAATGTAACATGTATTAATTATTGAACATGTCCTGTTAATCAGCTTTGAAACTGTCTCACTGACATTTGTCTCTCAATAAAATGAAATTTAAAATATATGATGTGAATGTTGGCTTGTCATACATGGCTTTTATCAGTTTGAAGTAAAGACCATCTATTCAAATTTTTGTAAGCTTTTATCAAGACTGAGTATTTGATGTTGTCAGACACTTTTTCTCCATTTATTGAGATGAGCATGTGATTACTGTCTTTGGTTCTGTTGATATGGTGTATTACATTTATTCATTTGTTTATGATGAACCATCCATTCTTCCCCAGGATGAATACTACTTGATCATAATGAATAATCTTCTTGAAGGTTTAGTGCAATTGTTTTGCCAGCATTTCTCTTGTGCCTGTGTTCACTAAGGATGCTGGCCTGAAATTCTTTTTTTTGGTTTGGTCCTTCTCTGGGTTTGGTATCAAGGTAATATTTGTGTCCAGGAATCATTTGGAGAGTATTGCTTCCCTTTCAATTTCATTAAAGTTTGAGGAGTAATGACATTAGATCTTCCCTAAATTTTTTATAGAATTATACAGTGAATCCATTAGGACCTGTGCTTTTCTTTGTTACTAAGTTATTAATTATATTTTCTATTTTATTCAGTGTAATCATATTATTTCTATTTTTTAATATCTTCTTTTCTCAGTTATAGTAATTCATGTGTATGTAGGAATGTATCCAATTCTTCAGTTTTCATCTTACTAGAATATAGGTTTGTATGGCCAGCAAGATAGCTCAGAGGACTAAAACACCTGCCTAGGCAAGCTTAGGATAGTGCAGGGAATGTGGTTCAATCCTCAGCACCATATACTGCACCAGCTCTGCCCCCAGGGCTGGCTGAGCTGGCCATAAATATATTGAAGGTCTTCTGTATTTATGGAAAATCTGTTCTGATTTCACCCTTTTAACTTACAATTGCATTAATTTGAGTCTTTTCTTTCCTTCTTTTGATAAGACTTAACCAATTTCATTTAATCTTTCAAAAAGTTAACTCTTTGATTGATGGATTCTTTGTATTGTTTAATCAGTCTCTACTGCATTAATTTCTTCTCTTAAATTTATAATCTCCTCTCTTGCATGAGCTTTGAGATTGATTTATTCTTCTTTTTCTCAAAGTTTGAGATTCATAGTATTTTTTAAATATTGCTGTTTTCCTGATATAAATTTTTTTTTCCATTTATTTTTATTTTATTGAAATACAAATGTCAATCAGACAGTTTCAAAACACCATAACCATACAGAGTCGATGAAATAATACATTGCAAACTATTTTCATAACGTTTTGGTATTTTACAAGGTGTACACATGATATTATATTTACAGGTTTTTATATAGCTGAATTATATCAAAGATTCAATAATTATTTACCTAGTGGATGACCATAGCACTAAAAGCTGACATAATATCCTGTCCAACCACCATTAGTGCAGATCTTGCCTCTCATAGAATTATGTAGAAGCACAGCGTTATCTATCCCACTGACATAAAAATTTATAGCTATAATTTTTTCTCATAGAACTACTTTTATTGTATCCCCTAAGTTTTGGAATGTTGCACCAGCATTGTCATTTAGTTGTAAATATTATTTAATTACTGCATAAGTTTTACCTCTAACTCACTGATTACTTAAGAGTTTGTCATTTGATTCCATATCTTTAATAGAATTTTGTGGTTTCTTTTGCCATTGATTTCCAGCTTCATTGCAGTATGGTCTGATAATATGTGTGGGATAACTTTAATTATTTTGTATTTATTTTAGCATGATCTAAGCTCTAGTATGTCCATTTGCATTTACTCAAGAATGGTCTATGGGCTACTATGTGGTCTATTTTGGGGAATGGCCCATGCATATCTAAGAAGAATGTATATTCTAATGTTGTAGAGTGGACCTCTGTAGACATTGTTTAAGCATATTTTTTCACATGTTTGGTTCAGTTCTTATATTTCTTTGTTGACATTTTGCTTAGTTGATCTATCTATTTGTAAGAGTAGGATATTCAGAACACATTATTATTGTTAGTGCTTATTTGATTTATTATGTCCTTTTATATTTGTTTTATATAGTTTGCTGGTTGTGTTATTATATGATGCATAAACATGGATGATTGTTACCTCTTCTTCTCAGACTTCTTTCTTAACAGTTTATCTCTCTGAATCTATTTAATGAATTTCTTCTTTACCTTCTTTTTGATCAGTCTTTCTTGAAGTTCATATTGTCTATAAATATAATAGCTATTCTTGCCTTTTTCTGGGTTACTGTCACATAGAATATAGTTACCCATACTTTGACTTTCAGGCTATCAATTTCCTTTTTAGCTAAATGTATTTCTTGTATGCAGAATATTGTTGGATTTTTATTTCTTATACATTTTTCTAGCTTGTTTCTTGTGATTGAATGAAATCATTTATGCCGCTAATTATATAAATATTATATATATATATATATATATATATATATATATATATATATATATATATATATATATATATCATTGTCATATTATTTTGCTACTGTTGCTTTCCTATATTTCCCTTATGTTTGTTTTCTCTGTCTAGTGGCTTCTTTCTCTTGGTCCATTTTGAAATTGTGGTCTTTGTTATCTCTTTCTAAAATATCACTTACAATATTTTGTAGATCTAATATGGTGGCTATGAATTTCTTCTGAAATTCTTTGTCACAAAAGCATCTTACTTCTCCATTGATTTTGAAAGATAGCTTTGTGGAGTTTATCAATGTGGGTGGAAAGCCGTTTTCCTTCAGGATGTAAATACTTTGCTCCAAACTACTCTTAAAGATTAAGTTAAGATTTCTGTTGACAAGTCCACTGGTATTGGATTCTTTTCTCTATTAGCTTTTAATATTCTGTTCATGTGCTGAATTTGAAGCTTGATTATTATATTCCTTGTTGTAGATTTATATTTGTCAGGGTACAAGAGCCAGTGAAATAGTTCAGTGATCTAAAGCACATGCCTAGACAAGCTTAGGCAAGCATGCAGGGACCTCAGTTCAATCCCCAGCACCACACGCAGCACCAGCCTTGCCCCCAGGGTGGGCTGAGCCAGCCACAAAAAATAAATAAATATTTTTGTCAGGGGTAATTTGAGTTCTATATTCCTCACTTATTTACATAACAAATTCTTTCTATATTGGTTGCTGCCATTACATTTGTTAACTGTTTTGTTATCATGCTTGAGCTGACTCTGGTTTTGTCACTTCCTCCTATCAGCATTATGTTGTTCTTTGAATCATCTTGCAGCTATTAAGTTGCTTTTCCATTACCCCTTAAAAAATTTTAAATTTTTTTTAAAAATTGATAATATTCTTCTTTGTGTGGTCACTAATAACATTCTTGTCTTATAGATGTGACATTTTTGTCCTTGTTTTTGTTCAGTTGAATTTTCAATGTAATTTTTAATTTCCTGGATATGTTTCCTCTGTTCCATTTATTTTCTATGCTGGGCATTCATGATTTCCATCATTTTCCTAAGAGCCTCTTTTTTAAAAATATGTATTTATTCTAGGTTCATTGAGCATACCCTTTATTTTTATCATCATCTCTTTATTTATCTATCTGAGTTCTTATTTTTAGTACATCCTCATTTGTCTATTTCTTTTACTTCTGCTGCTATCATGTTGGATAATTCAGGTAGGTGGCTTCTGATTTCCTTTATCTCTTTGCCCCCTATGCTTGTCCTTGGTGTGATGATCTCCCTTGCCCTGGAAGTCTGGGGCTGCATTTTGTTTCTGCATCTTATGATTCTCTATATCTTCTAATTTTGTCCCCTTTTTAAAGATCGATGCTTGTAAATGTCTTCTAGTAAATAGCTTTATGGGCAGTGTCAAGGTTGCCTTAGGAAATGTCTGTTCCTCAGAGATATCTTCTAGGTGTAGCTGCTTCTTAGTCTTTGTGTCTGTCCCAAGACCCTACCTTGCCCATTTATTAGGATGGGATGTTGCTATTCACTTGACTCAGCACCCAGTCCTTTGCTGTTGGACTATGGTGATGCTTATGACCCTAGATAATCACAGTGTTGTCATACAAAAGGGAACAACACGTATAACTAGTGTGAACTCCTGACTAAAGCAGTACAATTAGTGGTTAACAATAGCATCAAGCACAACCTAGAAAATGACAAACTAGCAACTATTAATTTCATACCTTTAACCACAGGAGGATGCTCTACAGTGATATAATAAAGCCCAATGTAAATCAGGAACTTCTATGAAAAATTTCCCCTTAGTAAAGTGATTTTGTTCTGTGGTGAAGAAATTTAAGAAGAATAGTGGGCAAAACAAAGAGATAAATATAGTAGAAGCAAGGACAAAAAACAAAGAATGATCATCTAAGCTTTAAGAAACTAGAGAAGAGGGCAGGAGAAAAATAATTGAGAAAGGAAAAGAGTATAAAAGTAATACTAGAGACAAGAGAGATAATTGAGGAAAGAGAGAAAGAAGATAAATAGAAAAGAACAAAAACAGAGGTTAAAAACTTAAACAACATAAAAACACCAACAACAACCAGACAGGAAAATGAACGAGAAACAAAATTCTTGTGGTGTCCACAGTTATATGATAGTGACCAACTCAGAGCCCAAAACTGCTGTGAAACCCCACCAATCTGAAGAAGGATTAGTGTTGGGAAGGGGGCTGAAATTCATCTCTGGACATTATGTTGGGTCCAGTGTTCAGTAACAAGCTCTCTGTGTGTCTTGTGGGAAGGTTCATGTCAACTCACCCTGATTGTCTCTCCATAACTCTCACAGCTCCTTGTGGTGTCCTAATGCAGGAACTACTGAGGCTCCTCCAAGTCTCTTATACAGTTGGTCTTGGTCTTTGCAGAGCCTTCTACTTCACTCCCACTGACACAGCTCTGTCATGTCATGCATCATATCAAGGGATTGGCGGCAATACTACCACCCTGGAGACAAACCAAGACTGTTCAGTCTCCCTTTAATCTCCTCTGTAGAAGGTGAAGTGTTGACCTACACAGGCTGATTAAATCTTGCATGTCTGAATCCCTCTGTCAAGACACTGGTCACAGGGCAATAAGGCTTATTCACCACCTCTGTTTAAGTTCTTATCCTTCCTGTTGTTAGGGTACTATTTACCCCTTAAGGTTCATGACCAAAAAAAATAAAAGAAAGAAAAAGGAAAGAGAAGAGGCCTGAAGGTGTTTCAGTTACTGTTCTCTTGTTGCTGGAACAAAATAACAAATACCTAAAATTAAGGAAGAAAAGGTTTATTTAGCTCATAGGTTAGTGGAGGTTCAATCCGTATTCAGCTGGCTCCAAGACAGAGTGGCACATGGCAAAGAGCAACCTTTCATGGTGGTAGCAAATAGCAAGAGAGTGAAAGCAGCTCAGGCAGCTATCTAGTTTCTCTCCCCTCCTCATACTGTATGCAGATTACTCACCTCAGGGCCAAGGTGTACCACTCACACCTTCAATCCCAGAATTTGTTCAAGAATCAATACCAACGCCACAAGCTTCCCCAAGACTGCATGATGCTTTACTGGAGGGACAACTAAACACAAATCATAACATTCTGCCCCTGGACCTCCAAAGACTCATGCACATTACTTTATGCAAAATGTATTTTAGTCCATCTAGAAGAGTTGTCAAAGATCTAAAAGATTCAGCATTGCTGAAAAGTCTAAGACCCAAGATCAAAGTAAGATCCTCCAAGATCAAAAGCAAAATTTTGCTATCATCCCGTGTAGAAATGGAAAATTAAACACGTCCAGAATTCAGTGGCACAAGATAAACATAACCACCCCAAATCACCACAGTGAAGGGGAATACAAAGCATTGGAATCAACATAATTCCAAAATCCACTAGGGCAAGCGTTAAGTTCCTCAGTTCTATGGAACATCCAAAGAATTCTGTGAGAAATTGTGAGCTCCATGTGGCTCCACCTCTGTGTCTCTGCTCATGGCTGTAGCTCCCATACCTTCTTTCTCAGGCCTGCTATGCTCCCTTCTTGCAGATTTTCTTGAAAGACCCGTGTTCCTGACTTTTCCAAACTTCTAGAGTTTCCACTGAATAGGCTTCTCATTCACAGCTTTACATACTGTCTTCCCAGGGGCACGTGGCCTGGCCTCCCAGGCTTTCTGAAATCTAGGCGGAAGGCTTCTTACCCTCAGAACTCACCCAATCTGCAAGCAATTAAAACAATACTACATAAATGGCAACAGGATCTTCTCTCCACTGGAGCAGTAGCCAGGTTTTCTTCTCTTTTTTGCTGTAAGGGATGAGTGCCTAAATCCCTGTCCTCTCTGACCCTGACTCCAAGGAACAAATTTTCTATCCTGACTCTATTCTGGAACCCAATGTGACTACTGCAGCCATTCTGGAATATGGTGCTCTGTGACTTTCTACTGATAGTAAAGGCTTTCATCCTTGCAGTTCTCAGGCTACAGAGATTTGATACCAGCCATGTCTTGCGATTTCTTAGGTCCATATTTTCATAAGTTCCTTCTTATCAGTAGAGATACTCTTACCTCTATCTTGGCCATCCACACCTTTATTGAATCTTCCTTTCTGGTAAAACTCACAACATTTTACATCATCCTGATTGGCTCTTTGATTTTGATTATCCACATAAATATGACTGAAAGACCCACCAATAGCCATACCATGGCCTCAACACTTTACTGCTTTGAAATTTCTTTTATCAGATTAACTAGGCCATCATACTTAATCTCAGTCTCAGGCAAAGTCTCTACAAATGAGAAAAATGCAGACAAACTTTCCTCTGAGCCATAACACAAATCATCTGAGTCCAACAACCAATGCAGTCCTTCTTACCCTTCAGAAGCTGCCCCAGGCTGGTCTTTACAGGCAGAATTTCTATTAGCTCGGTCTTCCGAGCTCTGACCAGAATCTCCCACACACAAAAGCTGAAGGCATTCCAGCACTTCTCCTGTAGGTGACATCTCCAAACTCTTCCTGTTTCTTCCCATAAGCCATTTCCAAATGCTTGTAATCCATATGGTCAGATTTAGTCATAACAATGACCCCACTTCTCTAGTACCAAATCCTATCACAGTTACTCTTCTCTTGTTGCTGGGACAAAATACAAAACACCTAAAATGAAGGAAGGAAGGAAGGGTTTATTTAGCTCACAGTTAGTGGAGGTTTCAGTCCCTACTCAGTTGGCCTCAAAGCACAGTGACATATGGCAGAGAGAAACCTTTCATGGTGGTGGCAATGAGCAAGAGAGTATCAACAGCTCTACAAGCTAGATAGCCTCTCTCCTCTCCTTACATTGTAATGCAAATTACCCACCCCAGGGCCAGGGTGCAGCACTAACACATATAATCCCAGCACTGGATCAAGAATGAACCACCTTCTGCAGAGAGCAGCAGCAGGGTTAGATGCCCAGCATACTGTGCATGCCCTGCCCCCGGAGCACACTGAGACAGTGATTGAGACTGGGTGTGGTGGTACACACCTATAATCCCAGCACTTGGGAGGCTGAAAACTGGAGAATCACTACTAGTCCAATCTACATAGTGAGACTCTTACACTTTGTAGACCCTGTACTAAAAAATTTGTTTAGGGTTGGGGAGATGGTTCAGTGGAATAAGCGCCATTAAAAAAAAAAAAAAGAATCAATCACCAACTCCACAAGCTGCCCCGCGACTGCATGACTTTTTGTTGGGGGAGCCCCTAGACACAAATCATAACAGGAGAGAGAGTAATTTCCTGGTCGTTTACTCCTGTGTGTGCTGGTGAAACTTGCTTACTCTGTGTGGAGGATGGCAATAGAGCCTTGAGGCTTTATATCCCAAATCTACCTTGAGTGGCTTGAGTTGGTCACACTTTGAAGTCCATCAGTATCTTGGAGACTTCCTGGTATGGAGATTCTTGCTTGACACACAGGTAGTAATGTCACCAGCAGCCCTATGTGCTTGTTCACCATTTTATACAGTTCTATGTCTATGTCTATGTCTATGTCTATGTTTGATCTATAAGTCACTGTCATAATGATTTTGGTATCACTACCTTTCTTCCAATAACCTGTGTTTTTAGTTGACTTTGACAGAGTAACTCAAAACTTACTCCTCTATTCAATGATGGTGAATGTCAGGGTTGCCATTTTTTTCTTTTTATTTTTTTCTTAATTATTTTTAAGAGAATAAAATATAATGAAAAACAATGCAGAATTTCACCAAATGAAATGATAGGAATTCAAAAATGGTTGTTGCATTGTATATTGTTGTCTTCAATTCAGCTGTTCAGGTTACCAGATAGAAGCATGCAAGATTTGTCACAAAACTAAACTAAAAAAAAAAAAAAATTAAAGCATTAACTGTTCCTTTTAATAGACTAGTACAAATCAGCAGCACAATTGTCTCACCTATCATATATATATATATATATATATATATATATATATATATATATATATATATATATATATGGAAAAAATCAGATTAATATGTAAGTGTTTTGGATACAATCATGTTTCCAGGACAAATAATGCATACAACCCAGGCTTTACACAAACAGAGCCATTGCTTCTCTCTGCCTTTAAGTTTTTCTGTCTAAGATGAGGGACTAAGATGAAATCTGCAAAGTACATAATAGAATTAAATTAAAATAAGTTTAATGAGATCTTTCCACAGTGTAAGTGATTAACAGTTGATAAGCCAACACTGCCCTGTTCTACTGTTCTAAGATGTATATTTTTCACATTTAAGAATCTTGGCATTGAGAACTCTTTTCAAAGCTAACATCCATATTAGTTGGAAATGCCTCTCTCTTGTAGCCTGAGAAAAGTGTTATGTCCTACCTCCAGGGACATCTTTGATTCTATTTAAATGCCAGATGCTTCAATAAATATCTGTGATTTCAACTCATTATCACAGTCCCTAAGGTTGCAGTCTTAGATACCAGGCCAATTAATATTTTTAAGTTTACATCTCTCAGAACCAGATAGTTCTCCTCTGGTTGCTACCATATGGTAGAGCACAGAGAAGAGTCAAATTTAATTTTACTGACTGAGTGCCATGAGCTCACTAATCAGTTAGCAACATGGTTTCATTCACTCACCAGGTCATAAAGTTTTACTCTTTCACTGTTTCATCCCACCAAGAAAGCAAAGCACAGTTCTGCATCTATATAAAATACATTTAGATACAAATACTGAATCTCTTTAGATTATTGCCTATCTTTCTAGACTTCTTTATCCATTCTACTCACTCAGTTAAGTCTGAGAAAAAGAATAATTACATGAATTTCAATCTTCATTTTTGTTCTCAAAGAAGAATATTGAGTTTTTTAAATTCCTTTTTACCATGTCTCAGTTACATTTCTCTTATTGCTGGGACAAAATATGCAACACCCAAGATCAAGGAAGAAAAGGTTTATGTAGCATACAGTTTGTGGAGGTTTTAGTCCATACTCAGCTGGCTTGAAAGCAGAGTGGAACATGACAGAGGGCAGCTGTTCATTGTAGTATAAAACTGCAAAAAGCAAAGGGAGGAGTAGTGGTGGCAGCAGCTAGCAAGCCTCTCTCCCTTCCTTATATTGTTTTGTACCCCAAGGAGGGTGTAGCACACACGATCACAATCCCAGCATTGGATCATGAATTACTCAGAAACTCTAGAAGCCTGCCCAAATGACTGCATATAAGGCTTTGGCAGAGAATTAGACACAAATCACCACAGTAAGATCTCTGGGGTCAAATATTTCAATACAAGACTTTTAGTAGAATAAGCACACTACAATGAGACCCTTCCCCAAAAGTGCTACAAATCTGTAATAAAATATCTCAAATATACATACACAAAGTGCTTGACATATTTGTGTATATTCATATGGTGTCTATAATGCACGAGCATGAAAAAGTCATTCCTGCAGAATTATATATATATAATATTATATTAATATATATATATACATATATATATATATATATATATATATATATATATATATATATATATATATATATATAATATCAAATAAAGTCATTTTCTCTGGACCCTGAAGTTTTTGAAGTGAGACTGGCAGTGGCTAGACCTCATGGATCACTCCACTTGTGCCTGGCACCTAGACACCAATCACTAATACCTATGACAGTCCCTCAAGAGAAGTTGTACTACCTAGATTTTACACAATATCCCTAAAAACAAGAGATCATCAAATACTCTGACAGAAATTCACAACCTGACACCAGTTACCACCAAAACTCTGCCCCTCTCATTCTCGCCCTTTCTCTGTCTCTGCCTCTGCCTCTCGTTCTCTCACTCTCTGTCTCTCTCTGTCTCTCTGTCTCTGTCTCTCTCTCTCTGTCTCTCTGTAGCTCTCTGTCTCTCTCTCTCTCGCCCACTCACTCACTCGCTCCTCTCTAGCTGCTTCTCCTTTTAACACTCAGTCTCCATGTCCAAGGCCTGGAAAGTGTCCCTGCTCCTGCATATGCACGTGAGCACTGCTTCTAAGAATGAAATTGCAGCTTCACAGCCTATCTTCCCTCCTTGGATGAAGCCTTGTGTTCTACATTCAGTGCTGACAGGTAGTGGTAGCCCTACTTTTCTAAAAATGTCACTGAGCCATCTTCGTGGAGAAAAGGCAATGTTGACATCTATTTTTCTTGCAACTCTCTGGAGAATATTTAATCCTCATGACCTTGTAGCTATTTAGAAGGAGCCAATACCTGCCCTTGTCAGTCGCTGACAGCCAGCATTTTGTCTAATGGGCCTAAGAATGGGACCTCCAGTGGCTGGGAACATCTGCCTGGTACTTGCAAAGTGAATAGGGTTTCTGATTGACTCCCCTACCTCCACAAGACACAAAGGCAGGCACATCCTGTGTTGTCATTTGTGGAAAAATCAATCCCATACATGTGTACCCAAATGAAGAAAGCTATTTCTGCCAATGAATTGAAAGCTCTGCCCACTATGTGATATCTGTGATTCCAAAAATTGTGTATGACACCATTATTAAGAAGCATTAAAGCCTAATGGCTATGGACAAGAATTAACAAGTGTCATTTACATCACTAAATTTCATCCTCATAATAATTATATATATAATTATCCCCACTTTTTAGATGAAAAATATAGAAAATGAATCAGAGAGACAAAACTAAAGTTCTTTAAGAACTGGAGAATTGGTTGTGAGGGCCAGGGAGATAGCTCAGTTGAATAAGCACTTGCCCAGCAAGCACAAGGGCATGAGTTCAATCCCTGGTTCCACCAAAAAAAAAAAACAGATTGTCACCTACTCGTGATGAGGATAATACAGAAACTGAGAATATTTAGGGACTCTGTAAAATAAATAAATTTCAAGGGATATTTGTACAGCAAAATGACTGTGGATAATGATAATGAACTCAGGCCCCTGTGCTTTCCAGGGAAGTGCTTATTCCATTGAGCCATCTCCTCGGCCCTCTGATAATGTATTACATATAAAAACATAGAGTTAATGTTCCAAAAGTGCTTTTTGTATATGCCTGATATGAGTTCTTTATGAAATATGTGATTTTTCACACTTTCCCTGTGGCTTTTCATTTTCTCACCTTTAGAAACACAGAACTGTAAATGTTTATGAGTTCAAACTTAAGTCTTTTCCTTCATTACTTATATTTTTAGTGTCATATCTCACAATCATTGTCCAATCCAAAATTATACAATTTATTCATGTTTTATTCTTGAAAATAGTTAGCCCCTGTATTTACATCCACAAATTAACTGGTGTGTATGGTAGGAGTGTCAATGTTAATTCTTTTCTTTTGTAAGTGTAGAATCAGTTTTCCCAGCAACATTTGTGGAAGATGTAAATAACTTTTTCATGCAACAAGTACAGGATCAATAATAGTAACCTTGCTGAGCCATAACAAAACCTGAAAGACAAGAAGAAAAAAAAAAAAAAAAAAAAAAAAAAAAAAAAAAAAAAAAAAAAAAAAAAAAAAAAAAAAAAAAAAAAAAAAAAAAAAAAAAAAAAAAAACAGCAATACTGTTTTGTAACTATAAATTCTTCCTAATTTGGTCTTGAAGTTTTTTTCAGGAACTTGCTTATAAATTGTAGCTTTTCTGGAAGGGTTCTGAGTCAGGTGCCAGTGAATATTTATGTAATACCAATCATGGGATCCTTCCTTCACTTGGTAGATAATCTAAAGCTTAAGTTTCTAAATCATAAAGTTTGTGTCTGATTGAAGAAGGTCACTTTCTAGAACAAAAGTTCCCAATGTTTTTGGCCTGGTGGAGTGGCTCAATAGATATAAGATTTCCTTGGAGACAGGATGTAGGAGAGATAGTTGGAAGATGACTCAGTGGAGCATGCAACCCAGATGCTTCACCTGCACAGTTCATAGGAGGGTTAGGCTCCTGTGAGAATCTCATGGTGACATAGTTCCAAGGAGGCAAAGCTCAGGATACTATGGGGATGATGGGAGCAGCTCTAAATACAGATGCATTTTTGCTCACTTGCCCACTTGCTCACCTCCTGTGCAGCCTGGTTCCTGACTGACACCCCCTTGATCTGGGGATTGAGAATGTCTACTCTGGAAGACCTAGGGCGGGAAGAAGATAGTTTCTGTTGTATCTGTTCAATTGAGAAGCATAGAAAGCAGCACAACAAAGCATTTGGAAGAGGTCATCTGTTACTGACAGATATGAAAGAAGGGGAGACAGGGTCAATGTGAGGGGAATATGCACTCTACCAACAGGGGGGCTCCTGTTAGCTAAAGACATCTTTCCATGGGAAATGGCCAAAGGAGGTGGGTGTAACTGATCGCACTGAGGAAGTTGGAGGGGTATAGGGCTGGAAACTGTCTCGGTGTCTGAGCTTTCTTCAGGTGTAAGACAGTTGAACTAATCACAAGTGCAAAGACAGTATGAAATTATGAGAACTCACTGGAGAATGATTCATCTCTACTTAAATTTTTGATGTTTTACTATAGGATTTTGCGTCAATTTTAATTATTTAAAATTTCAGGACATAGTCCCAGATCCAGCGGAGCTCGGCCAGTGAGTGAGAGCTCCACGGCAGCCGCACAAGAGAGACAGTTCCCAGAGACCCCAGGTCCCACCCCAAGGCCCCAGACCCAGCGCAGTTTGGCAGGGAACCAACAGAAGGGAACCACAGGAGTTGCAGAAAAAAGGAAATGAACACAACATCTACATCCAGGCCAGGCATAAGTGGATAATCTCAAACTTAATAGAATGTCACCCAAATCTCACTACACGCTAAGGCTATAATGGCACCAAATATCTACACCACAGGTCACAGGTCATTGATATACAAAATGACAAAGAAAAGTAGAAAAATCGAATCTCAGGCCTCGAGTAGACCAGTAAGTGCAGAGGACACTAGCTCAGCTGAAATGAGTGAATTAACAGATACAGAAGCAAAGGAACAACAGTGGAAAGGTATAGAGAAACTCAGACAAGAATTAATTCCTCAAATTAAAAAAGAAATATCTGAATAAATACCATCTGAAATACTCATATCCAGAAACATCTGGGGGGAAACCAATGCTCACCCACAATGAGTACAGAGAGCACTATTCCAGCTGAAAAGTATGAATTAACAGTGTCTGAACCAAAGAAACAACAGCAGAAAGGTCAAGAGGAGTTCAAAGCAAAAATAATTTCTGAAATCCAAAAAAAGAATTCCTTTTAAAAAAAAAGAATTCTTTGAAATCATAACATCTGAAATACAGAAAAAAGTCCAAAAATACATGGAGGAAACCCAACTTGGAAGAAACACTGCAGAAAAAGAATTAATAGCTACCTCTAAAGAAGACAAGGATTAAAAAAAAAAAAATAGAGGCGACCAGAAATATAATGGATTCCTTGAATGAGCAATACAGAAAAGAGATAGAAGGCATGAAACAGAGTCAAAGAGATATAGAAGAACGGTTTCGAGTCTACGAAACCGTTTGAATGAAAGCAAAGACAGAGTTTCAGATCTTGAAGACGCGAGTGCAACTAGTGAAAAGGTGAGAAAGGATCTCTTAAAAACAATGAGAATGCAGGAAAAAATAACCCATCACCTGCAAGATGACGCCAAGATGAACAACATGAGGTTAATTGGCATCAATGAGAATGAAAGAGTCAAGAAAAAAAAACAAAAAAGAATTTGGGTAGAAGTAGTCACAGAAAACTTCCCAAATATGAGGAAATAATCCAACATTCAGGTAACTGAAACATACAGAACACCAAATAACTTCAACCCAACTAAAAACACACCGAGATATATAATAGCCAAGATCCCAGAAATCCAACATGAAAATAGTATACTAAAGCTGCTAGAGAGAAGAAGCAGATCACATTCAAAGGAAAACCCATCAGAATTACAGCTGACTTCTCTACACAAACCATGAAGGCAAGGAGAGCATGGACCAGAGTACTTCAAATCCTGTATGAAAACAAATTCCAACCCAGAATACTATACGCTACAATATTCTCTTATATATTTAATGGAGAAGTGAAATAGTTTCACGACAAAGAACAACTAAAGAATTTCATGATGACAAAGCCATCCCTCCACAGGCTGCTGAAAGATGTCCTAGAGAGAGACCACAGTGACCAGAACTCCACGAATGGGAACAGAAGGAACCCACTAAACAGGACAGACAATTAAACACAGGATACAAAGAGTAAACAACAGCGGGTAAATATCATGACAAACGTAAGTCAACATATTTCAATGATAATCATCCATGTAAATGGACTCAATTCACAAGTTAAGACAAATAGACTGGCACAGTGGATTAGGAAACAAAATCCAACAATGTGCTGTATACAAGAAATGCACTTAACTCAAAAGTACATTCATAGGCTCAAAGTCAAAGGTTGGAAAATAATACTACCTGCCCCAGCACCCAGGAAAAAAAGCAGGAAGAGCAATTCTGTTCTCAGACAGTCTCAACTTCAAACCAAGAAGGATCAAACAGCACAAAGAAGGTGACTATATATTGGTCAGGGGAAAAATTCAAAAGCAAGAGGTGACACTCATAAATATCTATGCGCCAAACACAGGAGAAACCAATTACGTAACACAAATTCTAATGAACATGAAAAACCTAATATCTAAGAACACAATCTTCACAGGAGACCTTAGCACCCCAGTATCTCAAAAAGGTAGATCAATCAGACAAAAAATTAGCGAGAAAGTAGCAGAACTGAACCAGAGCTTGGAACAAATGGACCTGGTGGATATACAAAGTGATCCATCTTACAACAACTGAATACACATTTTTTTCAGCTGTACATGCTTCATTTTCCAAAATAGACCACATGCTAGTCAAGAGGTCATATGTAAGTATATGCAAGAAAATAGAAATTATCTCATGTATATTATCTGACCACAGTGCAATGAACTCGAACTAAATGACAAAAGAAACCATCAAAACCTGCTAAATTCATGGAAATTAAAGAACACACTACTCAGTAATCAATGGGTCACAACAGAAATTAGACAAGAAATTCAACAATATCTACAATTCAATGAAAATACAAGCACAACTTACCAGAATTTATGGGATGCAATGAAAGCAGTTCCTAGAAGGAAAATCATAGCTATGAACTCACACATTAGGAGAATAGAACAGGAACAAATAAAGAGCCTAATGTTGCACCTCCAACAACAACAAGAAGAGCAAACGAAACCCATAGCAGAAAGACTGGAAGAAACCATGAAGATTACAGCAGAAATTCATTCAATTGAAATGAAGAAAACAGTTCAAAGAATCAGCAAGTCAAAAAGTTGGTTCTTTGAAAGACTAAATAAAGTTGACAAGCCTCTAGCCAACCTCATCAAAAAGAGGAAAGAAAAAATACAAGTACATGCAATAAGGAATGGAAAGGGTGAAATCACTAGAGACTCAGCAGAAATACAGAAGATTGTCAATAGTTACATTGAGAATCTATACGCTCACAGAATAGAAGACACAGGAGGAATGGACAGATTCTGCAAAAGGTACAAATTGCCAAAACTGAATCAAGAAGATATAACAACTCTGAATAAGCCAATAACAGCCAACGAAATATGAAACATAATAAAAAGCCTACCGACAAAGAAAAGTCCAGGTCCTGATGGATTCACAACTGAATTCTATAAGAAATTCATAGAAGATACAATCCCTACACTCCTCAAACACTTCAATAGAATTGAAAAGGAAACAGTCCTTCTAAAATCATTTCTGGAGGCAAGTATTATACTGATTCCAACCAGGAAGGACACACAAAAAAGGATAACTACAAGCCAATCTCCCTCATGAACATAGATGCAAAAATACTCAATAAGATTCTAACAAATAGAATACAGCAAATCATCAAGAACATCATATACCATGACCAGGTAGGATTGATCCCAGGGATGCAAGGATGGTTCAATATTTGAAAATCTATAAATGTAAGCTGGGCGTGTTGGCTCAGGCCTGTAATCCCAGCACTCAGGAGGCTGAGGCAGGAGGATTGTTGTGAGTTCAATACCAGCCTGAGCTACAAAATGAGCTTAAGGCCAGCCTGAACTGCATAGTGAGAACCTGCCTCAAAAAAACAAAAAAAAAAAAAAAAAAAAAAAAAAAAAAAAAAAGAAAGAAAGAAAGAAAATCTATAAATGTAATATACTATATTAATAGACTGAAATCTAAAAACCACATGATCTCCTCAACTGATGCAGGGAAAGCTTTTGACAAAGTCCAACGCTCATTCATGTTCAAAGTCCTACAGAAAATTGGAATAGATGGACTCTATCTTCACTTGATTAAAGCCATTATGACAACCCAAAAGCTAATATAATCCTAAATAGGGAAAAACTGAAATCTTTTACTCTTAAATCAGGTACAAGACAAGGATGTCCTCCATCATCCTTCCTATTCAATATAGTTTTGAAAACATAAGCAACAGCTTCAGAAAAGAGGGAGAAATAAAAGGAATAAGAATCGGTAAAGAAGAAGTTAAATTATCAGTGTTTGCAGATGACATGATACTTTACTTTGAAGACCGCAACAATCCCACCAGGAAACTACCAGAACTGATCCAGACATTCAGTAGCATAGCAGGATACAAAGTTAATACTCAAGAGTCAATAGCATTCCTCTACACAGATAACAAGCACACTGAAAGGGAAACAATACAAACAGTACCTTTTACAATAGCACCGCAGAAAATGAAATACCTTGGAATTCACTTAACTAAGGAAGTCAAAGATCTTTTCACGGAAAATTACAACACCCTAAGAAAAGAGATAATAGAGGATTTCAGAAAATGGAAAGGTATTCTGTTCCTGGACAGGAAGAACCAACATCGTGAAGATGGTCATACTCCCAAAATTGCTGTACAGATTTAATGCAATCCCTATCAAACTGCCACCAACATACCTCCCAGACCTAGAGAAATCGTTCCTAAAATTTATTTGGAACCACAAACAACCTAGAATAACAAAGGCAATCTTGATCAATAAAGACAAGCAGGAGGCATCACAATTCCTGACTAGAAATTATACTACAAAGCCACTGTGATAAAATCAACATCAGGTTGCCAATGAAATGGACCTGAAGAACATTGGAATAGATTAGAAGATGCAGAAGCATCTGAGAACACACTCCACCATCTGATCTTCTACAAAGCAGCCAAACGCGCTTACTGGAAGAAAGATAGCCTCTTTAACAAATGGTGCTGGAAAACATGGCTTTCTACATGCTAAAAACTAAAACTTGACCCAGCTCTATTCCCATACACTAAGCTAAAGTCAAAGTGGATTAAAGATCTAAACATTAAAACAGAAACACTCCATTTCCTGGAAAAGAAAGTAGAAGAAACTTTTGAAGACATAGGGGTAGGTAAAGACTTCATGATCAAACATATATTTGCATGGGAAACACTTGAAAGAATCAACAACGGAGATCAACTCTTCTTGAGGAGTTTCTGCAAAAGCAATTGTCAACAAAGTGAAAAGACAACCCATGAATTTTGAAAAAATCCTAACTAATAAGCAATCAGACAAAGGTCTGCTGTCTAGAATATATAAAGTACTAAAATATAACAGGGCCTGCAAATTTAGAGACCCAGTTCAGAAATGGGCATATGAGATGAATACACAGTTCTCAGAGGACAAAATTAAAGAAGCGTCGCTAGCCATCTGTGAAATGTAAATAAAAACAACGAGTTACTATCTCACTCCAGAAAGAATGGCTATCATAAGGAAATCAACTGACAACAAATGTTGGACGGGTTGTGGGGAAAAGGGAACCCTTCTCCACTGCTGGTGGAAATGTAGACTGGTACAACCACTGTGGAGATCATTGAGGAGACTCCTCAAAAGGTTAGGACATAAAATCCCATTCAAGCCGGATATACCCCTACTGGGAATTTTCCCAGAGGAAATAAAAACATGTATCATAGTGATATATGTGTACCTATGTTTATAACAGCACAATCTGTGATAGCAAAATCTTGGAAACAACCAAGATGTCTGTCACATGGGGAATGGTTGAAAAAGATGTACTTCTATATAATGGAGTATTACTCAGCTATAAACAATAATAAACTTGAAGCATTTATATTGAAGTGGTGCCACTTGAACGTATACTCAAAGGTGAAATAAATCAGAAACACATGTGCAAATATCATATAGTCTCCCTACTATAAGTCAAAACAAGAAATACAAATAGAAATGCACAACAACAACTAAAGACAATTGAGTCAGATGGTTAGGGCAAACTGAATGGCATATGCTGCAGGGTACTGAGCAACTTTTCTTCTGAAAGGTTAACAACCTAAGTTCATAGATCAAAATTGGAGAAATAGAAGAGCTGTTAGGCCAGCCAACATTTTGGCCCTATCCTTTCAAGGTCAGAGAAGACTCAGGGCATAGAAGAACCTATATTGCAACATTATGAATCTCAGTTGTGGCCCAAATTTTCTGATCAAGATTATAGAGCCACAGAAGAAAGAGACTGATTATGTATATTGTGCCTGAGGAGAGTCACATGGAGAGAAAACTTTCTCTCAGGCTCTCACAGAAAGCAAACTAGTCGAACATTGGTTGTGACTCATCTGCATGGATGACACAGGCAAAGGATCTACAGCATAAGGTACAGGATTACAAGATGAACCTTGAGAGGATTTCACTGACCTTATCAGAAAAAAAGCTGCATCTTTTGGTATATAGGTCTTGATCTATCTCATTCTTAACCATCCAGCAGTAAAGTATAAAAATGAGGTATGTAAAGTGGGGCCATAATAATAAGTTGAGCTGTAAGTGGCTATAGTCAACAACTTCTTCAGATAACTCACTATTATTGTGGAATGCTGCACTAAGTTGGATTGTGTCTCCGAGTTCCAGCATCTAAATTGGTTTAATGACAATGGAGTATCCATCTTTGACAGGTCTAGACAAAAAAAGAGAGTATACAAAGGAAGAATCATGATATGTGTGTATAAACAGTATAGTTAGCATAAATATGCAGTGCTTCTGAATAATTTTATGAGAAGCAAGATTTGTACTAATAGTGGTTGGACAAGGTATTATGTTGGCCTCTCGTACTGTA
The DNA here is from genome assembly GCA_004027165.1 of Ctenomys sociabilis. NCBI lineage: Eukaryota > Metazoa > Chordata > Mammalia > Rodentia > Ctenomyidae > Ctenomys > Ctenomys sociabilis. The sequence continues at coordinate 10,765 of PVKA01022736.1, read as the reverse complement.
GACAAACACTAGGGAGATAACAAGGTAGAAAGTATTAATTATTGAATCTGTTATATAATTCAGCCATAAAAAATGATAACTATGTACCTACACTCTCCTCATTCACTGATTAGAGACATCTGCTGTAATAATGCGTGTAAGTATAATATCATGTATGCACCTTGTATGACACTAAAACATTATGGAAACATTTTGCAATGCATTAGTTTATCAAATCTGTCCTGTTAATTTGTCTTGAAACTGTCTCATTGTTATTTGTTCTTCAATGAAAATAATAATAAAAATAAAGTTTTACATTAAATCATTATTCATAGCCCCACTAGTCTTTATCTACATCTTTATGCTTCCTGCCCACTCTAGCCTGAATTTCCAACCACTATGCCAATCACAAAATTTTGTTCATGTTTTCCTGTACACACTGTCCTAGTTATGTGTCTGGCATTTTGAGCATACAGCTTGATTTGAACTATAGAGCACCCTTTGCCTTGTTCTTTACCTGGCTAAAAATCAATATCAGTCCCCCAGAAAGCCTGCCATGTAGGCTTAGGTGTTCATCATCTGTGCATTCAGCTTGCCCTGGTTACCTGCAATGCAGCACTTCCTACACTGCAAAATAAATATTTCTTACTTGTATTCTCTTCATTTCTTTTTTTCTTGAGAGCACTTTCTCATTTCTTTGTTCATAAACCAGATCAGGATGTTGCTTGCATTTTGGAGCATGCATATGCTGTATAAGCATATAGCATATTGTAATTAAGCAATTGCACTTATTTATGTATTCTTATAAATCTTTCCATTATCTCACTCCTTGTCTTTTGTAAGGCTGAGGACACTTGGGTCTTTTCATTAATTTTATTGAGAAACAGCAATGAGACAGTTTCAAACCCAATTAATAGGACAGTTTCAATAATTAATACATTGTATATTGTTATTTTCTTAGTGCTTTTCATAGTACAAGATGTAGACAGGATATCCTGTCCAAATACTATTAGTACAAACCTTTCTTCTCATTGAATTAAGAGAGAGTAGCTGTATATCTATCCTAACTATTGTGTATATACACATACAAAATGGTCCTCCATTTGTATCCCCTTTTTGTTTAATTTTGTTAGAGATGGATATTCCCTTGTCATTTTAATATTGTAGGTGCATGATTTCAACAAAATAATCCAATATAGTCCAGTAGTCCATAATAGTAGTGGGTTTTCCATAGGACTGGCAATGTCAGAAGTCATTGACTTGAGTGTTTCACAGCTCAGCATACTAATATAGCTTTACTTTTTATATCTTGTTTTTATGCTTTTCTGCTGGATTTTTAAGATCTATATAACAAGAAATGTAACTTTTGTATCTTCCAAGGTCAGTCAAGTCCCCTCAGGATTTATCCTGTAGCCCTGTGCCCCAGTTTGCACATACTTTGTTGGTGTCAGCCATGTGGATGAGTCACAGCCACTGCTTGACCATTTTGCTCCCTGTGAAAGCATCAGAAAATATTTTCTCTCCATGTGACTACACTTAGGCACACTCTACATCACTGATCATGTTGCTCTGTGGCCCCATAATCTTCTTGATCAGAAAATTTGGGACACAACTGAGTTACATGATGTTACAATGTAGGTCCTCCTATATCCTGAGTCCAAGGCTGAGGACATTTGATACCACTCTTACTTTGATTTGTTTTATTTGTATTTTAGGGCATTCAGGGTCTCACTACTAGATAGGAATTGAAGTGATCCGCCTGTTTCCAGCCTCCCAAGAGCTGAGAGCACAGGAATATGCTACCATGCCCAGTCTCAACTGCCATCTCAGTGGACCCCGGTGGTGGAGCAAGCACTGTAGGCCCCAAGGATTGAACCCCCAACCCCTGTGCATGCTTGCAGGTGCTTTAGTCCACTAAGCTATTTGGCCATCCCTTACCACTCTAACTTTGGAGTTTTCCAATTTAAACTAAAAATCAAGATAAATATTTATGTATTTTTGCATTACTAGTCTCCATCTCCCTTTAGGCCACAACTCTTTGCCCTTTATATCCAACTGTATCTTACCCACTTGGACATTTCCAGCACCTAGCATGTTCCCAGAACATGGCAGGTGAACAAGAAGCTTGCTTAAATTTTTCTAAATAAGTGGTGCAGCAAGGAGAAAGCAGGCTCCTCTGTCTGAAGTAAATGGCTTTTCCCCCACAACCTTCTTAGTAATATACACATTAAGCATCTGGTGAAAAACATCTGCCTGATGCAAGTGAGACATCCCTAAGGGTAAGGCCATGCCTGAGGCAAAACTCTATGTCAGAGCTTCTGGGATATCAGCAAAGATTCCCAAGACCTAATTAAAGGGCAGCACCAGGCACAGAAGTGTAATACAAAAATCTGGTAACTGAGCCGGGCGTGGTGGCGCATGCCTGTAATCCCAGCACTAGGGAGGCTGAGGCAGGAGGATTGTTGAGAGTTCGAGAGCAGCCTGAGCTACAAAGTGAGCTTAAGGCCAGCCTGAACTGCATAGTGAGACCCTGTCTCAAAAAGACAAAAAAAAAAAAAAAAAAAAAAATCTGGTAACTGAAAATGTTCCTAGAGGCCACTTGGTGAGACAGGGAAATTGCTATCTCTAAGACATGTAACTATGAGCAAAAGATATAGGGACAGCTTCAATAAGGTCACTTTGTCCATTAAACCATTCATTCATTCACTAGTCATGCCTTACACATGTAGAGAGCATCTTGAAGGTACAAGGATAAGTTCTGGAACACATAAGTCAGAACACAGACCCCTACCTTAGAGAAATTAATAGGAGAGTAAGCTTTCAAATCTATGTGCAAGCTAGAATACCAAAACAATAAACATGCTGACAGCAGCATCCCATTTTCAAGGGCTTCAATAGATTCTTCCATTTGCTCCACCAAATCTTCTCTTCATCTTCATCCACCTTGCTGAAATCCGAAAATCCAAAGCCCTTGGGCCACACCATCAGGGCTCCTTTTCCCTAACTCCAAGTATGTTTGACCAATATTGGAAAGAAAGAAACAATGAAAGGATGCTTATCACCTTTGCATAGATTCCTGTGTCTCAGTTTTATCAAAGGTAATGAGTCCTATTAAGAAGTCTGTTCTACATAGCCCTAATTTCTTCTGGTACTCTCTATGCTATGTCCTTTCAGACCTATGATACAACGAAATGTGTTAATTTTCTGGCATTGAATTATTCTCTGTACCTTCTTTAAGCATTCCTTCCAGAGTTGTAAATAGTCTTCTATATTTGTATCTAATTATTTTTCTGAATTCACACACCTACAATATTTAAATGGCAATGAAATACCCATCTCTGGAAAAACTAAACAAAAAAGGGGATACAAATGAAGGACCATTTTGTATCTGCATATACAGTTAGGATAGATATACAGCTACTTTCTCTTAATTCAAATAGAAAAAAGATTTGTACTAAAAGTGTTTGGACAGGATATCATATCTTCATCTTTTACTATGAGTAACCACAATGAAGACAATAATATACAATGTATTAATTGTCCTACTAATCAGTTTTGAAACTGTCTCGTTGCTATTTGTTTCTCAACAAAATTAATTAAAAAACAAAAACAAAACACAATGTATCATAAAAATAAAAATAAATGATAAAGTGTTGAAACATTAAAAATAAATAAATTCCCAATGTATCCAAATGTGTGTGTGCTATTTGTTTGTTACTAGGATCTTGGAGGATACAGTGGACTCCTAGGGAAACTGTACAAGAACATTGATAAACGGGAATGGAAGGAGCAATTCTTTTGTACAAGTAAGTGAACACATAGTCCCCACTGGAAACATTTGACTGGGAAAGAATCAGAGCCAAATGCCTTGGCGCTAGTGAGGGTGAAGGTTCTTGGGACCCCATCTCTGAAGGACATTTGGATGAAATGGCCCCACCCAACAAGAGATGCCCAAGGAACCGGGACTCTGGGTTTTCTTGGGTAGACAGCAATGTAGGGTAAGTGTATCTCCCCTTTCAAGTCCAGCCCCCCTTCCTATGTCTACCCTGACACCTCAAATCCCAGGAAAGAGTGGCTTTTATGTCACATCTGCTGGAGAAGAAGGCAAATCAGGCTGTTTCCTGAGAATTGAAGTATATGGTGTTCAGTAAATGGACCAGCAGAACTTGGTCAAGTCACATTAGCACAAAAAATGGTGTTGAGGCTTACCCCCTCACTAGCACCTGCAGCCCACTCTGGCTAAAATGATCTAGATGCTGCCAGTGTGAGGGGTTCCTGTGTGCAGCATTCACCTGAGACTCACTGAGTGTCTTCCAGCGGGGTGCAGTCAAGCACTCTGTCGCACCACTCCCATTCTCCTTGCAAGGGCATTGGTTCCAGAGCTCCTTAGAAGAATTACTTGATTTCCTACGTTATTCCCTCATAAGAGAAGAAATGTATAAATATATGCAGACCAGGTATGGCATGCATAGCACTTTCATTTCATGCTGCAAATCAGTAATTTCCCTCTGTTATTTTAATCTTCTTCATTCTGTAAACTTTGTTAGCATGAGTGAACCTCCTCAAGCCCAGTAGACCTTCCAGAAATCACAATGCTAAGGTCAAACCCATGGCTTGAAAAAGAATAAATATGAGTCTTTCTGCAGCACTTTGTTACCCCAAGATCCATCCAGTCCTGGACACACAAAGACACACAAGTGCCTGACACCCTCTAAAAATACCAGGTTGCTTTAAAAGTCATAGTGCCAGATCTCCCTCATCCTTTTCACAAATAATGGATTGTTTGACCAAAATTAGAACTTTTCCATAATCTATTTTCTCTTTTTTTTATTGTAATTGACAGAAAAGTGTGTATTTATCATGTACAACATGCTGTTTTGAAATGAGCATACGTTGTAGAATGGCTATACTGAGCAAATTGACTATGTGCTACCCAACATATTTATCATTTTCCATGATGAGGCAATTTAGTCATTTTCCATTTCATACACTGACATCAGCTCATTGTTCTTCTTGACTGATTCTGCCAGTCGCTGCCTTGGCCACCTCTGTCAAACCAAGTGATGTGCAAATCCGATAAGCAGATGTGACCCAAGTGACTGATAAAAATGCTAAATAGACAGGCTGAGCTCTTCAGTTGTTTCCTGACTGTGCTCTTGCTCACATTCATCTGTCCTCCTGCCTGCTAAAAGCCCAGAGCTGTGAGTGCAGAGACAGAGGTGGTCAGCCTGCATAAGATGGAGTGACTTTCATCTCTATCCCTGTGATTCTCTCCTCTTATCATATAAACTAAGATCCAAATGTCTCCATATCACATCATGGCTCTTCCTACTTCCAATTAAAGGACACCTATCAGTCTGTGTTCCATTAGCACTAAGTCAAATGGTCCAGTTTTCAGTTGCCTTTGGACTGCAGGGAGAAATAATTTGGTCCCATTTGACTGGGCTTCATTATCTTCGGAAAATCAATTTCTTCAAGCTACAGAGCTCTGTGAGTGTCCTGGAAAGATGATTGAAACACAGCTTCTCCAGACTCACCTTTTGTCCAACTCTCTCACACCAAGCCATCTCTACTTTGTGCTCCACATTGTAGTTCCTGCATTTTCTGGGGTCTAGAATCAAAATTATGTATTCAGTGCCATCTCCTCAACAAACAAAATATTTCAGATATTAACACCCAGGTATATGGGTAAAGGTCCAACCTCTTCACACAAGCCCATGTCCAGACAACAGAAGACAAGGGACAAGTAGCCTTGAGCCATGGGCCAGGGGACTGGGTCCAACCTATATTCATACCTAGTGACACTGTGAGCAGGGACATGATGTAGAAACCGAGGACACACCAGAAATCTCTCTCTCTCTCTCTCTCTCTCTCTCTCTCTCTCTCTCTCTCTCTCTCTCGCTCGCTCGCTCTCTCGCTCTCGCTCTGTGTGTGTGTGTGTGTGTGTGTGTGTGTGTGTGTGTGTGTGACAGGTCATCATGGCTCCCTAGCACTCATGAAAAAATCTCAGTTTTCAGTGGCACACATAGGACTGCTTGTAACAATGGCATTTCCAGCTCCCACAGAGCTACAAGTGGCTGTAGGACAAAGTTCTGACCAAGGAAATGAAAAAAAGCAAGTCATGTATGAATGATTTTAAGGAAGGTGTTTGCAATGAGAAAGAATAAATGGTCTCCATCCTAGTTCACTTCTATCCACTGTCCGCTGGAACATGAATGTGATGACTGGTTTTTAAGCAGCCTTCTTAGAACCATACAGTACCTTGAGATTAGAAACTGACTGTGAGGACCGAGGAAGAAGACAATGGAAGCATCGTCTTGCAACCACCATGAGGCCTACTGAGTTGATAAAGTTTTTATGAGAGAACAGAAATAATGTGTACACATGTAAGTCACATGGCAAGAGTTGCTTTCTGCTATATTCAGAGTCCTTAGATGCCTCTTGTTCTCTAAAAATGTTTCTGTAGCTATAAAGTGAGAATAGCAATGTGATATACGAAGCTGCTTTTCTGCACACTGCAGAGCATCCATCAAGCCTCCAGCATTGATGAGCTGCTGGGAATAGGAAGGCAAACATCAAAGGAATTCAGGCTGCAGGTTCTGTTTGATGACCACCTTTCATTGTTCCCTCACCCCTCCTCCCTTTTAACAACTATGTGAAAGCACCCACAGAGCTAGGAAGAGGGCTGCCACTGTGAGCAAATTAAAAGCACAGAGACAGCAGAAAAGGTTCTTAGAGAAAGTTTGAACTGTCTCATTCCAATCTGGAGTGTGCTGTGTTTTATCTGATGACTCTATCTGGAGAGAATGGGATCCTCTGTGTCCATGGCTCAGGCTCAGCTTCTCTTCACCCAAAGTAGGGCTGAATGAGAAGAAACCAGATATATGTGTGGTCAGTGAAGTCCCTTGAGGCACTTGTGTCTCTCACATGTGGAATGAATCAGAGGCACTAGCCAGGGGAGAATCAGCCAGAGCAGAGGTCCTCAGGAGAGAGCATGTCAGAATTGTTCTAGAATTAGCAGATGAGAGAGGCCAGCCTTACAGAGGATGGGAGAGTGGCTTGGTCAGTGGTGTCTTTAGGTGATAGAAGGCAATGGATTTATGTCTCCAGGAATAAGCAACTGACACAGGTCATTAACAGGATGGACACAGTGCTATTTACTTCTTTGTGTATCCATCCTTCCTCTTTTCTTTCTTTCTTTTTGTTGTATTAGATATTGGATCTGGCTTGACATGAGCTACACCACCAGTCCATTTTTATTTCTTTTTTATTTTGAGACAAGGTCTCTCTAAGTTTTTCACCCTGGGCTAAACTGGCAATCTTCCTGTCTCACCCTCTGACATGCTAGAATTACAAGCATGCACCATCACACCTTGTTTTGTTATTATATGAAGGACTTCCTGCCTACTTTGTGCAGACCACATGGCTGGAGCTGCAGAGGCAGACACAGGAACAAGGAAAGGAATTGATATTCCTGGAGCACAGGGGCTCTGCTGGAGGCTTTGCTGCAGGGCATGTGGGAGGGTGATCCGACCTGGCATGGGTTTTGTGGCAGAGATGAGACTGCAAGCATATGAGGTTTGGATGTGGCAGGCAAGATTGGAGTCACAAGTGATATAACAGGTTAAGTCCTGAGTCTCTGAGCCTTCCTTGGGCAGGATGCTACTCCCTGGACAGGTATTTTGGAAGAGTGGGGAAGGGTAGTAAGGAGTCTCTGCGTGCCCTTTGTAAGAGGCAGATGGAGATATTAGCCAGGCAAAGTTGCTTTTATCATCTCCAATGTGCAGAAAGGAAACTGAGGCCAGCGAGTGAAAAAGCAGGGCCCTCTCTCTTCATTAACATATTACAAACCTCCACACTACATAGATATGGTCCAAGTGAGATGAAGATTTTCAGACTATCATGACCAACATGGTGGCACAGCATCTGGGGTACAGGTGGGTCATTGAGCCACCACAGTGAAAGAGCAGATTAAGCATTCCTGGCACTGCCAGAGAGTGGCTCCACTGCCCACCAGGGTCACTTACCCTTCCTGAGGTGAGCAGTTCCAGAGCAGGTTTACAATCTCACCTCCAAATCAGTTATACCTTTGCTAAATAACGTACCTTTGTATAAACAAAACAGGTTCATAGGCTTTGCAGACATCCTGAGGCTGTGCATCACCTAATAGAATGTTTTACATCCACGTTCAGGGAGACTAGGGTGTGGACAGATGCCAAGGCTAGGAGGGCAGTGGCCAGGACCAGAAGAGATGATCTGTGTGTGGAAGCATACACCACAGAGCCACGTTCCCCAGTGTATCTTGATTCCCAAGGCAACATCAAAACAGGAAATGTGAGGGTCCGGCCAGAGCAATGTCAGAGGAGCAGGTGTGTTGGGAATCTGAGAAACCTTATCAAGGCCATACACGTCCTGCTTACCAACATCCTGAGAGCTAATCAATCATATCCTCTGAAAAATCACATTGCTGCCAGCAAGAAGCACATTTAGCAAACACAAAAGTATTTTAACAGTGCCAAAACCAAGGTGATTTAGGGAAAGAATAACAGGAGATGCAATTTTCTATGCCTGGAATGCCTTCCCCCATCTGACAAATCCCTGCTCCTTTTTTCAATGCCTTTTTCCTCTTAGAAACCTTTCTTCCTTCCTCAAGAAGAGTAGGTTTCCCTCTGGTAATATTCCCTCTGGAAATGGACTCCCTCCATTTCCTCTTCCTCCTGTTCTTCCTTTTGAGTACTGAGGGATGAAGATAGTAGGTAAGCATTCTTTGATAGTGCTATACCTTCAGCCAGAATGATAGATAAATAAATAGATAGATCAGTGGTAGGAATTAGGATAGAGACAGAGACAGAGATAGATACTTTCTTTAAGAAAGAGACTCACCAAGTTACCAAGGCTTCCTTTGAACTTGCAGTCTTTCTGCCTGAATTTCTACAGTTTCTGAGATTGCAGGCTTTCATCACTGGTCCAGCATTGTTAGCTCTTATTATGCTGTAAATATTCATCCCCCATACTAGACTTTGATCTCCTATGGGTGACAGAAACTAAACTTGCAATAATAGTGTATGACTGATTCCTTGCAACTGAAAAATGAGTAGATGAAGCAAACAAGACAAGCAACACAAATGCCATGACATAGAAGATCTTTTTTGCTTATACTGCATACAGTGTTGCTGCTTTGAGGATGTGCATTCACAACTGAAGAGAATGGCCAAGTTCGCAGAAAGGGCAGTGGTACCAAAGGCTATTCAACATCCTCAACAGTGAATCTGCTCCTGGATGACCTGGACTGAATCTCTCCATGTCAGACTGCCTGTTGGTTTCAGTACCTTAGGTCTGATCCAGTTGCTATTATAGTCTTGTAGCTCCTGACTAACTAGGGTTTGAATCAGACACATATACTGCATTTCTATTATGATTTTCCAGCCCAGTCTATAGCCTCAGCCTAGCTTCTCTGCGCTTCAGATTCCTTCTTTGTGAAACAGATACACTCATATTAGCAAAGGGATAAGAGTGGTCCCTACCTCATGGTGAAGTGTGAGCATCACGTGAGCTGGTAGTTTCTGGTATGTAGCAATCACTGAATAAATGATGGCTATTCCTGTTGCTTTCCCCTTAGCTGGACATGCATCTTGATCTTGTCTCTGCACCTTGGCTTCTGCTTCCAATGCCAGCACACACTTGGCCCTGGCCCTAGATATGCTTCCTGTGTACCTAATAGTATGAGCAGTCCAAAGTTTGGCAACTTTGTAGTGATAACTTACTTCCCCTTTCTTCATACTTCTCAAAATCAAGAGTAAATATTTGAGTTATCTTAAATTATTGTCATGCTTCCCATCCATCCTTCTTTTAATGTAACTCCAACAAAATCTAGAGCTGGTAGTTCTAAAGCCCAAGCATTTATTCAGGCTACTTAGGCTTGAACTGGAAGACAAATAGCAAATCTAGAATTTAAGTAGCATTCACTATGTTCTTAGTACTTTAAAAAGTGTTTTATATATAGCGTTCAAAACAACTATGTTGTACTATTATGGCTTGTATCAAGATGTCCCCCAAACTCTCAGGGGTTCATAGGTGGGACTTGGCTCATGGGGTTGTGATACTGGACTAGCCTGCTGATGCATTTATAGCTAGGAGTGACATTGGGAGGTGAAGGCTGGTGGAAATAGGTGGGTCATTGTTGGTGTGGTTTGGAAGGATGTATATACCCCTTCTCTTTCCTCCTCTTGATAGGTTTTTTCTTTCCAGCTACCATGCCATCAGCTGATTCTCCTCTCCCACAATGCCCTGTCCTGGGCTCAGCGAATTGTGGACAAAACTGTCTATCGACTGTCAGAGGAAATGTACCTAAGACACATACCAATGTAGTTCCATTTTTTGTAAAAAATTAAGGCACAGGGGAACAGGGAGATGGCTCAGTGGAATAAGTACTTCCCCAGCAAGCACAAGGACCTGGTTCTGAAAAAAAAAAAGAAAAGAAAAGAAATCAAAGCACAGAAAGACATGTTGAAAACGTTTTGGCATGCCACACTGAGTTCCAGAGAGCTAGATATTAGTCTCATGTCCTTGAAAAGAGGAAAGCTGCACCAGCCCTAAAGCATCTAATCTGTTCCAACTTTAATCATCAAGGCAGAGGCAGACTCTGGTTTAGATAACGGAACCTTACAAGCAAGGCCTGGGTGAGCAGAAAAAGGAATGTTTGCTGTTCTTTGTTCTCATTTTCTTTAATAAAAAATTTGGTACATCCTTGAAAGAAAATGGGTGCTGACTCTTCCCTCAAAGCAAA